>CANIUD010000359.1:0-72500 GCA_947470075.1 Closterium sp. Yama58-4 | reverse complement strand
GTGGGCGCGCGTGGCATCTAAGCTCTCCCCTTTTCCCCAACATTCGCCCCCACTTCCCCCAGCGCGTGTGCTGGATCTGGGCGGTCATGAGCATCGGGCTGCTGGCAGTCATCTTCACGATCGTGTGGGCGCAAGCGTCAGGCGAGCAGCAGGCGGAGCGCGAGGGGCAGTGCGGGGAGTGGGCGGCGTTCATCGAGTCGCACTTCAACTCCACGCAGGCCAACACGCGCGCGCTCGCCGAGTTCGTCCACGCCTACTACATCGACGGGTACGTTTACCGGATCAATGGGTAAGACTTTTGTGTCGACTCAAAAGCCGCCTCTCCAATTGCATTTTTATATCAGCCTCCGAGTTCGTCCATGCCTACTACATCGACGGGTATGTTTACCGTATCAATGGGCATGACTTCTACATCGACAGATATCGTTTGCTATATCAACATAACCGAGGCAGCTCATAAGCTGTTGTATGTTCACATTCTTCCCTCTCCCCTTAAATCCCCCCGCCCTTCCACTCTCCCGCAATTCACCTCCCCCCCATCAGGCACGAGAGCTTCTTCCGCCCGTCCAAGTTCCTCAAGTTCAGCTCCTCCGCTCTGCATCCCACTCTCACTTCATCCCCCTTTCTGTCTCCCTGTTTCCCTTCTTTCCGCCGATATCCCCCTCCCCTCCCCCCCATCAGGCGTGAGAGCTTCTTCCGCCCGTCCAAGTTCCTCAAGTTCAGCTCCTCCGCGCTGCACGCCCGCCCCGTCGCTGCCTGTGAGTTGCCCCCGCCATTCCCCCATCCTCCCAACCAACCACCCATCCACCCAACCACCCATCCTCCCGTCTACCCAACCCACCCACCCAAACCATCCCCCCATCCACCCATCCACCCATCTATCGCTCTGCCTCGTGCATTCAATAGTTTCATCTCCTTCCTTTACTTCCCCATCCTGCTTCGTTCAGCTTTCTGCTCCATCCCCTTCCTTCCCCTACCCTTCCCATTCTCCGGCCTTCCCGCTCCCCTCTCCTGCAGTTGTGGCTACGCTCTCAGAGTCAACAGCACAGCTCTGCGCCGCCATGTGGAGGGGCGACTGCAGGGCTGCCTCATTGCAGTGAGCGCCAACTTCCCCTCTCCACCCTCTCCCCCCACTCTCCACTCCCTCTCCTGCAGTTGTGGGCTACGCTCTCCGAGTCAACAGCTCAGCTCTGCGCCGCCATGTGGAGGGGCGTCTGCAGGGCTGCCTCATCGCATCGCACTCCTTTTTCCCCTGTCCCAACCTTCCATCTCCCCATTCTCCAGTTGTGGGCTACGCCCTGAGAGTCAACAGCTCAGCTCTGCGCCGCCACGTGGAGGAGCGTCTGCAGGGCTGCCTCATCGCAGTGAGTGCCAACTCCCCCCTCCCTCCAACTTGCCTCCATTCTCCCCCCACTCTCCACTCCTTCTCCTACAGTTGTGGGCTACGCTCTCCGAGTCAACAGCTCAGCCCTCCGCCACCACGTGGAGGAGCGCCTGCAGGGTTGCCTCATCGCTCTGAGCGAGGAGTTTGCCTGCCGCCCGCTCGGCCTGCCGCTGTACGTGCCGCTGCTGCTGGGCACCAGCGGCGAGGGGAGCAGCGTGCGCCGCCTCCCCCCCAACCGCACCGGTGCCGGCGCGGACCTGCTCTCAGGTGAGTCAAGTTTTGAGTTGACAAAGCAAGATGCTGCTGGGCACCAGAAGCGAAGGCCTGAGCGTGCGCCCTCTCCCCCAACCACACCGCCGTGGGCGCATGCCGTCTCTCCGGTAAGTGCCATGTCTTCCTGCACGTCTCCTCTGCTGCCTCCACCACCGCCCATTCCATCACCAATTTCCACCGCTTTACACCCCACCCCGAACCCCCATCCCCTTCCCCTACACCCCATGCTAGCAGCCATGATCAGAGCAGCAGACAGGGGGTACTGCAGTGCCATGTCTTCATGCAAGTCCCCACTGCTGCCTCCACCGCTGCCCCACCCATCACCAATTTCCACCTCTTTCCACCCCTCCCAATCCCCCTTCCGCTTCCCCCACCACCCCACGCTAGCAGCCATGATCCGAGCAGCAGACACGGGGCGCAGCGTCGCCAGCTCACCTCCCATCTCATCACCGCATCTCACCACTTCCCATCCCTCCCCCGTTTCGCCCTCCCCATTCCCCCGACCCCTTGCTAGCAGCCATTATTCTAGCAGCAGACACGGGGCACAGCAGCACCATGTGTTCGTGCACATTCGCTCTCCTGCCTCCACCACCTCCATCACATCACCAATTCCCACCACTTCCCACCTTTCCCCCACCCCCTCTCCCCTCTCCCGCAGACCCCATGCTAGCAGCCATGATTCGAGCAGCAGACACGGGGCACAGCGGCGCCATGTCACCGCCCATCTTGTCGCCCGCATCGCCCTTCCATGTGGTGGCTCAGGCCTTCCCCGTGTACGACACGCACCAGCACGGCCACGCCTTCGTGCACGTCCCCTCTGCTGCTCCCTCCATCGGCAACAGCACCGGCAGCAGCAGTGGCAGCAGCAGTGGCCTTCCTGAACCGCAGAGCTACGAGCCCGACTCCCTCGACGCACTCACCAAACCCCACGGCTTCTTCGTAGCAGCCTACTCCTTCCACACGCTCCGTCTCGCCCCCAACTTCGACCAACTTAAAGCCCTTCCTCTCCGCACATTCCTTGTAGATGCGACCAACGAGAGCAACCCCGAGCTGCTGTTTGGGCCGGAAGGGACGGAGGGGATGACGGGGAAGCAGGCGGGAGTGTGGGCGGCGGTGGCGTATAAGAGACGAGTGGTGCAGTACCAAGGGCGTGTTCAGTACCCCATGTGGTTCGGCGACCCGTCACGGAACTTCGTGCTTGTCTGCGAGTGAGTGGGTTACCCCACCTGGGCTTCAGTGTTGCTCATTCCATGTGCCGATCCTTCACTCGTCTGGAGAATCGTCTCACTTTGTGCGTGGAGTACCGCAGGGTACCCAGTGTTTGATGGTTACATGCGGACCTCAGAGCTTGTTTGCGAGTGCTTACATTGCCGCCTTAAGGCCCTTCTAAGCGCCACTGGACCCGCCTTTAAGTGCCTTAAAATTTTCTCGTAAATACCTCTTTCTGTCTCCTAATCCCCGATCTCCTAACATGCCAGACCCGAGGCGAATGCGAAGCCAAGCCAGCCCCACAACCTCCATCCCCTTACTACCCACCCAAACCCCCCTTCTCCCCCACCACGAACCCCCCCGTTCCCCCTCCCAGACCCGAGGCGAACTCCAAGCCAAGCCCGCCGTTTGTGTGGATGGTGGTGTCGTTCATCATTCAAGCTCCATCCCCTTACGCCCACCCATACCCCCGTTTTTCCCCCACCACAAACCCCCCCGTTCCCCCTCCCAGACCCGAGGCGAATGCGAAGCCAAGCCCGCCCCACAACCCCCATTCCCTTTCCATCCACCCAAACCCCCCTTCTCCCCCACCACGAACCCCCCCCGTTCTCCCTCCAGACCCGAGGCGAACGCGAAGCCAAGCCCGCCATTCGTGTGGATGGTGGTGTCGTTCATCATCCTGGCGATCTCCGTGCTGGTGCTCTGGATGGCCGTGCACCTCATGGCCAAGCTCCAAACCGACACCCTGAGAGTGGTGTCAGCACAGGCCCAGCTCTCCACAGCCAACCTCTACCCCCTCGCTCCCTGCCCAAAACCCCGTCTTCCCCACTCATCCCCCCACCCTGCTCTCTCCATTGCAGGCCCGAGGCCAATGCAAAGCCAAGCCCGCCATTCGTGTGGATGGTGGTGTCGTTCATCATCCTGGCGATCACAGTGCTGGTGCTCTGGATGTCCGTGCACCTCATGGCCAAGCTTGAAACAGACACGCTGAGAGTGGAGGCGGCGCAGGCAGAGCTGGCCACGGCCAAGGTGGCGGCAGAGGCAGCAAGTCGGGCGAAGAGCGACTTCCTCACCACCATGAGCCACGAGATCCGCACCCCCATGAACGGCGTTATTGGTACGTACGTGGTGGGTACATACTAGGTGCCTGCCTCAAACAGGTCTTATCAGAGACTGGCACCTTATCGCCAGGCTTGAGACCGACATGCTGAGAGTGGAATCGGCTCAGGCAGAGCTGGCGACGGCTAAGGTTGCAGCGGAGGCAGCGAGTCGGGCTAAAAGTGACTTTCTCACCACCATGAGCCATGAGATCCGCACCCCCAAACGGGGTCATAGGTACGTGTGTGTGTGTGCTGAATCTGCTGAAAAGAAACCCCTCTGGACAGCTCCCTCCCAGCAGGACTGTGCGGAGACGATCTCAATCCCACCTTCTCCCACTTCCTTGCTCCACCCTCCGTCCACCAGGCATGCTGAACCTCCTACTGGAGACCCCACTGGACAGCTCCCAGCAGGACTACGCGGAGACGGCGTGCAGCAGCGGGCGGGCGCTGTGTGCGCTGATCAACGACATTCTCGACCTCTCCAAGATCGAGGCCGAGAAGCTCCGCCTCGAGCGCATCCCCCTCAACCTGCGCGCTGAGGTCGACGATGTGTTAGCACTCTTTGTGGAGAGCGCTGAAGAGAAGAGGTCGGTGGAGCTGGCTGCCTTCGTGGCTGATGACGTGCCTGAGACGCTCGTTGGGGATCCGCTGCGCATACGACAGGTGAGCCAAGGGGTCACTCACGCTGAATACTCTTTTCCTTGATGCATTCTCGACCTCCAAGATCGAGGCCGAGGAGCTCCGCCTTGAGAGCATCCCTCTCAACCTGCTCGCCGAGCTGGATGACGTGTTGGCTTGGCACTCTTTGTGGAGATCGCCCAGGAGAAGCGCTCTGTGAAGCTCGCCGCATTTGTGGCGGACGATGTGCCGGAGATGCTTGTGGGGGATCTGCTCCGCATACGACAGGTGAGCGATAGGGGCACTTCCAAGTGCTTTCCATATGCGCGCATGCGGGCGGGCGGGTCAGCGTGCGTGCCCCCCCTCCCGCCTTCTCCCTCTCTCCCCCGCCCGTCCAACTTTTGAATATTCTTGAATTGCATTTAGAACCACCACTGTGGTTCAAGTTCGCCACCGCTGTGGTTCAAGTTCGCCACCACTGCCCTTGCCCCTTCCCCCACTCCCTCCGTCCCCTCTTTTCTCTCCCGCCAACCCACCTGGTGATCCGCCACAGATCCTCATGAGCCTGAAAGGCAATGCGTTCAAGTTCACGAGCACGGGTCACATCTTCATCGTCATTCGCCACCACTGCCCCTGCCCCCTGCCCCACTCCCCTACCCCCCCATTCCCCCGGGCAGATCCTGATGAACCTGATAAGCAACGCGTTCAAGTTCACGAGCACGGGGCACATCTTCATCGTCATCCGCCTCGCTCTGCCTGACGACACCGTCCACTCCCTCGCCTCCTCCGCCTCTGCCTCCCTCCACCGCAGCCACCACCACCACCACCACTCTCGTTCGCACCATCGCGGCCGCAGCAGCGATCCCGACCGCCACTGGAGGAGCATGCTCGAAGAGCTATCTGTGTCCTTCCATCACCACTCCCATCACGACTCTCATCACGGCTCCCACCACTATCGCCGGCACGCTTTGAGAGAGGAAGACAGAAGCGAAAAAGCAGCACAGCAGCAGCAGCAGCAGCAGCAGCAGCAGCAGCAGCAGCAGCAGCAGCAGCAGCAGCAGCAGCAGCAGCAGCAGCAGCAGCAGCAGCAGCAGCAGCAGCAGCAGCAGCAGCAGCAGCAGCAGCAGCAGCAGCAGCAGCAGCAGCAGCAGCAGCAGCAGCAGCAGCAGCAGCAGCAGCAGCAGCAGCAGCAGCAGCAGCAGCAGCAGCAGCAGCAGCAGCAGCAGCAGCAGCAGCAGCAGCAGCAGCAGCAGCAGCAGCAGCAGCAGCAGCAGCAGCAGCAGCAGCAGCAGCAGCAGCAGCAGCAGCAGCAGCAGCAGCAGCAGCAGCAGCAGCAGCAGCAGCAGCAGCAGCAGCAGCAGCAGCAGCAGCAGCAGCAGCAGCAGCAGCAGCAGCAGCAGCAGCAGCAGCAGCAGCAGCAGCAGCAGCAGCAGCAGCAGCAGCAGCAGCAGCAGCAGCAGCAGCAGCAGCAGCAGCAGCAGCAGCAGCAGCAGCAGCAGCAGCAGCAGCAGCAGCAGCAGCAGCAGCAGCAGCAGCAGCAGCAGCAGCAGCAGCAGCAGCAGCAGCAGCAGCAGCAGCAGCAGCAGCAGCAGCAGCAGCAGCAGCAGCAGCAGCAGCAGCAGCAGCAGCAGCAGCAGCAGCAGCAGCAGCAGCAGCAGCAGCAGCAGCAGCAGCAGCAGCAGCAGCAGCAGCAGCAGCAGCAGCAGCAGCAGCAGCAGCAGCAGCAGCAGCAGCAGCAGCAGCAGCAGCAGCAGCAGCAGCAGCAGCAGCAGCAGCAGCAGCAGCAGCAGCAGCAGCAGCAGCAGCAGCAGCAGCAGCAGCAGCAGCAGCAGCAGCAGCAGCAGCAGCAGCAGCAGCAGCAGCAGCAGCAGCAGCAGCAGCAGCAGCAGCAGCAGCAGCAGCAGCAGCAGCAGCAGCAGCAGCAGCAGCAGCAGCAGCAGCAGCAGCAGCAGCAGCAGCAGCAGCAGCAGCAGCAGCAGCAGCAGCAGCAGCAGCAGCAGCAGCAGCAGCAGCAGCAGCAGCAGCAGCAGCAGCAGCAGCAGCAGCAGCAGCAGCAGCAGCAGCAGCAGCAGCAGCAGCAGCAGCAGCAGCAGCAGCAGCAGCAGCAGCAGCAGCAGCAGCAGCAGCAGCAGCAGCAGCAGCAGCAGCAGCAGCAGCAGCAGCAGCAGCAGCAGCAGCAGCAGCAGCAGCAGCAGCAGCAGCAGCAGCAGCAGCAGCAGCAGCAGCAGCAGCAGCAGCAGCAGCAGCAGCAGCAGCAGCAGCAGCAGCAGCAGCAGCAGCAGCAGCAGCAGCAGCAGCAGCAGCAGCAGCAGCAGCAGCAGCAGCAGCAGCAGCAGCAGCAGCAGCAGCAGCAGCAGCAGCAGCAGCAGCAGCAGCAGCAGCAGCAGCAGCAGCAGCAGCAGCAGCAGCAGCAGCAGCAGCAGCAGCAGCAGCAGCAGCAGCAGCAGCAGCAGCAGCAGCAGCAGCAGCAGCAGCAGCAGCAGCAGCAGCAGCAGCAGCAGCAGCAGCAGCAGCAGCAGCAGCAGCAGCAGCAGCAGCAGCAGCAGCAGCAGCAGCAGCAGCAGCAGCAGCAGCAGCAGCAGCAGCAGCAGCAGCAGCAGCAGCAGCAGCAGCAGCAGCAGCAGCAGCAGCAGCAGCAGCAGCAGCAGCAGCAGCAGCAGCAGCAGCAGCAGCAGCAGCAGCAGCAGCAGCAGCAGCAGCAGCAGCAGCAGCAGCAGCAGCAGCAGCAGCAGCAGCAGCAGCAGCAGCAGCAGCAGCAGCAGCAGCAGCAGCAGCAGCAGCAGCAGCAGCAGCAGCAGCAGCAGCAGCAGCAGCAGCAGCAGCAGCAGCAGCAGCAGCAGCAGCAGCAGCAGCAGCAGCAGCAGCAGCAGCAGCAGCAGCAGCAGCAGCAGCAGCAGCAGCAGCAGCAGCAGCAGCAGCAGCAGCAGCAGCAGCAGCAGCAGCAGCAGCAGCAGCAGCAGCAGCAGCAGCAGCAGCAGCAGCAGCAGCAGCAGCAGCAGCAGCAGCAGCAGCAGCAGCAGCAGCAGCAGCAGCAGCAGCAGCAGCAGCAGCAGCAGCAGCAGCAGCAGCAGCAGCAGCAGCAGCAGCAGCAGCAGCAGCAGCAGCAGCAGCAGCAGCAGCAGCACAGACGCTGAGTGGGCGGCCAGCAGTGCGCACGTGGTGCTCCTGGGAGGCCATGGGCGGCTCTGTGGACCTCCACACCGTTGGCACCGGCAGCGGCACTGGCATAGGCACCGGCACTGGTGCTGGTGCTGGCACAGGCACTGGCACTGGTGCTGGCACTGCTTTCGGGGGGCAGGCGGTGCAGGGCGTTACAGAGAGTTGTCAAATGCAGGCAGCGGGTGGAGGCCAGGCGGTGCGGCTGATGCTGGCGGTGGAAGATACAGGAGAGGGCATCCCCATGGCGGCTCAGAGGCGCATGTTCCAGCCGTACTCACAGGCTCATGCTAGCACCACTCGCCTGCACGGCGGGACAGGCATCGGCCTCTCCATCTGCAAGGTGCGTTGTCAATGGGTTTGAGTTCGCCTCTCGCTTTTAATTCACCACCCGCCTTCGGCCATGGGGGTGACAACCTGGCCACTCCACCTGCCAGGCGCACTGCCAGTCCACCACTCACCTTTTTTTTTTTTTTTTTTTTTTTTTTTTTTTTTTTTTTCACTTCTGCACACTCCCCACTTCCTCCCTTCTCCCTCGTTGCACCCCATCCAACCCCATGCCCCCTCCATCCCCTGCACGCCTCGTGTCGCTCATGGGAGGCAGCATCGCATTCACCAGCGAGCTGGGTGTGGGCACCACCTTCTACTCCAACATCAACTCTCGTACCTCCTCTCATGCTTCCTTCTCCTGTGCTCCCCTTCCCCCTTGCTGCATGCCTCGTCTGCTGTACAGCGCCTTGTATCGCTCATGGGAGGCAGCATCGCATTCACCAGCGAGCCAGGCGTGGGCACCACCTTCTACTTCGATATCACCCTCCACACCCCTCCTGCTGACACTCCCTCCACCCCACTGCCCTGCCCGCCCTGCTGCCCTCCTCCTTGCCCTCCTCCTTGCCCTCCTCCTTGCGCTCCTCCTTGCCTTCCACCTTGCCCTCCTTGCCCTCCTTCTTGCCCTGCCCCCTCTGCGCATTCCTGCCCAGCGCCCTGCCCTCCTCCTCCTCTCGCTCCCTCTATGCCTCTGCTGCCTCGCACCATCTCGCCTGCTGCTTCTGGGCTTTTCTCCACACCAGCTGCTGCTGCTGTTGCTTGCTCTGCTTCTGCTGTTGCAGTGGCTGCTGGTGGTGGAACAGTTGCTGGGAGTGAGATGGGTGTGTGTGTGCTGAGCAGTGGGAATGATGGGAGGGGGTGTGCACTAGAAGGCGTGGTTGTGGTGAGTGTGGACGAGCGGGCGGTGACTTGTGAGTCGGCTCAAAAGGCATCGGAATGGGAGGGCGTGGTTGTGGTGAGTGTGGACGACCGGGCGGTGCGGCATGCTGTCACTCTCTCTCTGCTGCGCCGCCTTGGCTTCTGCACCCTCCCCTGCCCCTCCTTCCACCTCCTCCCCCGCCTCCTCGCCCAACACCACTACGGCCTCCCACCGGCTGCTGAAACAGCTGCTCCTGAATCTGCATCAGCAGACGTACATGAATCAGCATCCGATATAGCAACGACTGCAGCACCAACAGCAACAGCAGCCGCAGCAGCAGCAGGAGGAGCAACAGCAGCGAGTGTAGCAGCAGCAGGAGCAGCGAAGAGAAAGAAAACATTCTCTTTTGGAAGAGGAGGGACACCCGAGGAGGACTCATCATCGTTCTCTCTCGTCCCTCCTCTCGTCCCTCCTCTCCATAGGGCCCAGACGTCTCAAGACTCCCTGTCTCGCGTCCCTCTCCTCAACCCCACCTCCAAGAAGACCAAGAGTCAGCCTCTCCTGCGCTTCGCACCGCACTACTGGCGCCACCGCTCCTCCACCGCTGCGCATGATCCCCCAACCGCTCTCCACCGCACAGCCACTCACCCGCTCAGTCTGATTCCTTCCTTTTTAGCCCCGCAACCTCCTGCTTCTTCCTCTCTAGCTGCTGCTCCTGCTGCCACGTCTGCTTTGTTTCCTTCTCCTTCTGCCCCTACTGCCGCTGCTGCAGCCTCTTCTGCTGCTGCAATCCCTTCACCTGCTGCTGCAATCTCTCTTGCTTCATTCCCTTCCACTGCGGGCCCTTCAGCTGCTGCTACAGCCATGGGCAGCAGCATGCCTCCCAGGCTGGCCTCTCTCCCGCGCTCCATCTCTTCCCCTGCCACCTCTGCACCGCCCACCGCTGCGAAAACTGCCCTTGCTGCAGCTGCACGTGCAAGGGAAACCGGTGTAAGCTCATTAACCACAGCCCCTGGAAGCCCATCAATCACAGCCCTTGGATCCAGGGGCTCTCTGGATCAAGGGTCTGAATTCTCTCTGGACGCATCCCCTGCAAAAAAGGCCTGCGTGCCCCGCTCTCTCTCAGCCTCTCCTTGCTCTGCTGATGTAAGCCCAGCTGCTGATGCTGCCCTGGCTGCTGTGCTCCAAGGGGCCACCGGTGTGGGTGACTCCCCTACTGCTGGCCTTGTTCGGAACCCCATCTGCCGATTCTTTGCAGACCACCCACAGGAGCAGCACCAGAAGCAGTCCCACCACCACCACCACCAACAACAACACCACCGTCCCCACCCATCTTTAGTCCCCACCCACCCCTCACCTCCCCCTCTCCAATCATCCTCCTCCCCCGACCTTTCTTCCAACCCTTCTCTCCATCCCAAGCACCCACTATCCCCCTCCTCGTTAGCTCGCACCTCCTCACTCTCCACAAAGAAGGAGAGAAAACGAGCATCCACCTCCTCCTTCTCCCCCTCCTTGTCTCGCACCCCTTCCCTCTCTCACAACGACCTCCCAAGCCTCCAAAGGGCGTTTCAGAAACAAGCCTTGCAGAAGCAAGTGTTTCAGAAGCAAGCCGAGAGGGCGTATGCAGAAGGCGCGTCCAGTCCCGCTCTCTCCTTCAACCCAGCGTCAAGCCCCTCTCTCTCCTTTGACCCCCCTTCTGATCCCTCCAGCCCTTTGTGTACCTTCGGTCACCGTCCCGAACCTCGTCGTCCCGAACCTCCCCTCCTCCCGTCCAGCCCGACATGTGCCCTCAACCGCCTCCCCGAACCTTCTCTTGTCACCCAGTCCCTTCCCTCACACCCTGCTAGGGGCCCATCGCTCTCCCTCACTCCTGCCTCCAGCCCACAGGTCTCTACACTTACTGGCATGGGCGGCAGGGGTTCTGTACCCAGTGGCACGGGGGGCAAATATGCCACGGATTCTGCTGCACCCGGTGCCATGAATATCATGGGCTTTGCACCTGGTGGCACAGGTGTGACGGGGCTCACAGTTGGTACGGGTTACACAGTGGGTTCAGCT
This sequence comes from Closterium sp. Yama58-4, assembly GCA_947470075.1. Lineage (NCBI taxonomy): Eukaryota > Viridiplantae > Streptophyta > Zygnematophyceae > Desmidiales > Closteriaceae > Closterium > Closterium sp. Yama58-4. The sequence continues at coordinate 61,516 of CANIUD010000359.1, read as the reverse complement.
GCTCATGGGCATGCAAGAGCGTCGTCAGTAGGGGGAGTGGGTCCACACCGGCTCTCACCCCTCGGGGAATGTGTGCCTGGCAGGGTGGGGTGCAGCCTGCATGGGGCCAACAACTTTGGATGTGCACCAAGGGATGGGGTGGTGGAGGAGGGGTGGCAGTCAAGCCAGTCAACGCGGTCAATGGGGTCAATGCTTTCTATGCGGTCAAGGCAGTCACGGCAGTCGGTGCAGTCGAGTGTGATGCGCACTGCGAGTGGCAAGGTGGTGAGTGTGAGCATGGAAGGGCCGAGGGTTGAGTCGAAAGCGTCGCTGCTGCTGCAGTGCTTGGCTGAGGCTCAGGTGCAGCACCAACTGCAGCAACAGCAGCAGCAGCAGCAGCCGCAGCCGGGGGAGGAGAAGGAGGAAGAGGAACAGCAGGAGCAGCAGAAGATGCAGCAGGCAGAGCAGCAAGCGGATCAGCAAAAGCAGCAGAAGCAGGAAGAGCAGCTGCGGCAGCAGGGGGAGCAAGAGCAGCAGCAAGAGCAAAATCAACCACAGCAACAGCAACAACAACAGCAGCGGGTGGTGCCAAGGAGTCGGGTGGTGGCAGTGGTGGTGGAGGAGGAAATGATGAACCGCTGCCGCCTGCATGTAGACCAGCTGCTTGCCCTCGTGTCGCCCCAGCTCTCTCCCCTGGAGCAGCAGTGGCAGGAGAAAGAGGAGGAAGGGGAGGAAGAGGAGCAGCAGCAGCAGCAGCAGACAGGGCAGAGGCGGGGGAGTGGGCGTGAGCGGCCAGCATTGGTGCTGCTGCATGGTTGGGTGTCTCTTGCGCCAGACCTTGTCCAACCATCTGTAACTCCAGCAATGAAAGACAACTCCGGCAGCACTGCCAACAACGCCAGTCTTGACGGTACCCACAACAACAACAATAGCAATCGCAATCACAGCACCCCTGCTTGCAGCCGAGCCGCCAGCAGCAGCAGCGAGACGCACGTGGTGTCCAGATTCGCTGCACCTGCCACCCCAGGAGCGTCGCCCTCACCGGTTACCACCGTGCCGTACCTCCTCTCTCTCGGGTTCGACGCTGTGGTTCGGAAGCCGCTTCGGAGGAACACCCTTGCTGCCGCCTTGCTGCCCCTCTTCTTGCCGCAATTCCAGAGGTCTGCATTGTCGCACTCGCCTCATGTGAGCAGCCGTCACTTACATGGTGACTCTGTGAGAAGCTCGGGTTCTGATGCTGAGCCGAATGCAGGCCTTGAGATGCACCCTGCTTGTAGCAGTGAGCCTCGGAAGCTGGGTAATTTGCAGGTTGACTGTGGTGCTTGTGACGATATTGAATGTGATTGCAATGAGGGTGGAAGCAGGGAGGATGAGAGCAGGGAGCGAGAAAGGAAGGAGGGAGAGAGCAGGCAAAGAGAAAACAGAGAGGGAGGGGGAAAGGAGGGAGAAGGCAGGGAGGAGGAAAACAGATTGCGAGGGAGCAGGGAGAGGTGTGGCAAGGACAGGGGCCTATGGAAGCTGCTGTCCCCTCGAAAACCCTCCAGCAGTGTTGCTCCGTGTGAACCCTGCGAGTCTTCATGTGATGCTGCCGCAAACAAGTCAATGGAAGCTGGTACAAGGCGGGAACAGAAGAAACGCACGTCATGTGAGATCACTCCAGCATCATCTGGACTGCCACCGGCTGCTGCCGCTGTTGATTCTTCTTCTGCTTCTGCATCTCAAAGCTATGGTGGTGCGACAGCTGCTGCTGCAGTGGCTGCTGCACCACCAGCACCACCAGCTGCACCCCCAGCAGCACCGCCATCAGCAGGGGCAGCAGCAGTTGCGACAGGGGAGTTGGCAACAGAGGGGGAGGGGCAGGGGGTGGTTGAGCTGACTCAAGAACCAGCGACAGTTGCGGAGAGGCTGAGTGTGCTGGCGGGGAAGCGGCTGATGGTGGTGGATGACAACCTCATCAACCGCAAGGTGGCCAGCAAGCTGCTGGAGAGGCACGACGCGCGAGTCACCGCCGTCGATGGCGGCGCCAAGGCAGTTGAAGCCCTCGCCCCACCCCATCCCTACGACCTGGTTTTCATGGACCTGCAGGTGAGAGCAGGGAGGCTGAGAGAAACATCAGGTGGCCTTTCAGGTGGGGAGATGGTTTTTCAGGTGGTTCTATCACCCCTTCCACCTCGTCCTCATGGATTAGCATGACAGCCCATGTGACCTAAGCTACAGGGATGGCAGCATCAAGGCCTTCGATCCCTCCCATCCCTCCCATCCCTCCCTCCCACTCTCCCAGATGCCGGGCATGGATGCGCTGGAGGCAACCCAACTCTCACATCTAAATCTTGTCCCGCCCGCTCCCACCCCTCCTCATGCAGATGCCGGGCATGGACGGGCTGGAGGCGACTCGGAGGATCCGAGCGCGGGAGAGGGCTGAGGGCGGGGGGCATGTGGCCATCATTGCGCTCACAGCGGATGTGATTGCCGGCACGCGCCAGCAGTGCTTTGTCGTCGGCATGGATGACTACCTCTCCAAACCCCTCCACGATGCCCCCCTCTCCCACGCCGTCTGGCGCTGCCTCGCCATGAAATTGTAAGTTGTACATTCCAATACCAGTATTACTTTCAACCATAAATGGTCCCTACAAAGAGAAGTGTATGCGTTTTGGTATACATACATTTTGTAATGCTGCCTACGTTTTTTTGGTAATGGAAGTGTTGCGAATACTGTTTCCCCCTGCAGGTGATTTCATGTGGTTTTGCGCGGGTCCCGGCGCCTGAAACGAACGTCACTAACCTCGGGGACCACCATGGACAAACCCAGCACCATTGTCTTAGTCACAGATGTTTTCAATACGATTTGGAACGCTTCAGAACAATCAGAGTTATAGAACGTTTCCGTGAGGTTTTGTGAGTTTTCCGCGTGACTCGCGCCAGCAGCAAATTCCGGGCTCCACCGAGCGAACCCCTCGAACTTTCTGGGATGTTCATACGGCGCGGCTCGGGAAAAACCCCGCCCACGCCTTGGGATGCACGGGGCGCGGAGACATCGGGGGACGCGTGAGGCAAAGTCGGCCCTCCAGAAATCCACCAGTTTTGGACCTTGCGCGGCCCTGCGTGGCTCATTGAAACCCACCAGGTTTCCACCGAAAGCTCCGCGACCCCCCCAAAAACCGAAAGAACCCACCTCGTTCTTACGCGCCAGTGCATTCGCGACTCGGGAAAAAACCAACGCGATTGGTCGGTAACATTGGCAGACGGGGAATTCCTCGCATGCAACTGCGCGATCGCGGAAACAAGGAGCGCTACCACTGGTTGCGAAGTCCCGCATCATATCGCGAACTCGGTTCGCCCATGGAAAGGCTTGGAAAGCGCGATGCGGAACTCGGTTGGGAACACCTGGCGCGATCTGGTAGGCTCCATGCAGGCTGACACGTGCATCAAATTGTACGAGCCACACAGCTGTCGCTGTGTGGTCGAGACGCGATCGGGGTAACGTGTCGTGCACGTCCACGCAGTGACCGGTCATTACTCCCATCAGGCCCACATTTTCGCTTTCCGCACGCCAGTTGCACAGCAAGCTCCTCCCTCTAATGCCACACTGGATTCACCAGACTACGGCCGCGTTAACAACGTGGGCCGCGTTCGAGTGTCAGTGAGCACAACGGTCGCGTTGTACTGGTGTAATCTTCACACCCGGTTGTCCCAGTAGAGATCGCGCATGATGTTGACGCACGCAGTAAATAGGAGTAGGGGCAATTTCGCCCGCTGCATGCATACCGTGAATCGCGTCGCGGCGCCGATACTTGACGCCTCCTTCAATGCTTCGGGCAACACTACCGCGGCCCAAATCCATCCTGCCGAACCGCCCAGCGCACCCGTACATAACATGCACGCGCACATCCCCACATGGAGCACCCCATACGTGCAGCCTGCGGTTTTTGGGACGCGTTTGCCCGCGTTCCATCCACAGCAACTGGTCAACGGGCTCCACCTAGCACCGCGGACACAGATACCGTTTGCATCGTCAACGGTCGCGTTTCATGCCCAGCAGGATGATTTGAACTCGCGTGGAATATCCACGCCGCATCCCGGGCAACAGATTGATGAACACACCGCGTCCGCGTCCATTCCCTCAAGCCAGCTCTTTGGGATGCCCGTGCGTGGCTTCGTAGGGCCGCAGTATGGGAATGTGGGATTCAGATACGGGTACATAGGCGTTCAGCCAGACCCCATGCTGCACGCGCCCGGGGCTGTCGCGACGCCTCCAGTCACGCCGTCAACCCCATTCCCCAGCACGAATCATCCGGAAATCCAGGCAACAGTGCAAGCCCCGCGGGACCGGATAGAACCATTAGTGATGGGCGTGGAAACCCATGCGCGTGCAGAAGGCCCAGTCGCGGTTCCCGATGGTTCAGTGCGTGCGGAGAATGTTGGAGCGGGGATGGATGCAAGTGCGCGTGCACATTCGCCGCCAATATGGAACGTGAACTCGCTGTTGCCGGGAAACCCGGACGTCCACATCCGCACCCCCGCGCACCCGACCGCAGCGGACGAGAACGGTGTAGGTGAACAACCACATGCTTACGCGGGGAACGCGGGACGAGGAGCGCGTGCAGGAGGAAACGCGGGAAGAGCGAGAGGGACTGGTGCAAGGGGAAACGCGGGAAGAGGAAGAGGGACTGGTGCGAGTGGGAACGCGGGAAGAGGGGCAGGTGAGAGTGGGAGAGGTGCGAGAGGAAGGGGTGGGAGAGCGAGCGCGGGACGTGGGACCGGTGTGGGACGGAACGGAGGTAGTGCGAACGGGCGGAGAGCGCCTGGGGTGGTAGGCAACGGAGGCAGAGGTACCGGTGTTAACGCGACCGGAGGTACCGGGAACGTGCCAGTCAGTAGACCGCGTGTAAGGAGGCGGCGAGTCGAAGTCGTGCCTCCCACGGCACGCGACGGATCGATGGAGGTGAGCGAGGGGGAAAGCGACGAAGATGACGAGGACGACGCTGACGATGAGGACGACAGTTGGAATGACGATGACGAAAACTACCTGTCGAACTCGCTGTCCGCGCTCAACAAGGGGGAGGCGGAAGATAACGAACGGGTGCGGGGTACGCGAACGGACTTGGAGGTCCCCATCGCGGACTGGAACAGGCTTGGCGTGGACGACACGCCGGCCGCGAAAAGAGAGGTGTGCATGGGCATCCTCTACGGTGTCTCGGAGGCCACGCTGAAGAAATATCGCGGTTGGGCAAGAGAGTACAAGCTCTTCATGGCGCACGAGCTGCCAAAACTGGACGCGAATAGGTTCGGTGAGGAGGCCGCGTTGGAAAACGCGAACCCCGACGAGATCGGGGCCGCGCTCGAGCAGAACATGGGTAGTGACTGGAAGATGGCCAAGGGCGACGAGCAGTGGTTCCACGGCCCTGAGACGAATCCGTGGAGGTTACGCAAATACGTGACCTTCCTCGCGAACGAGACGGTCGCACAGGCGGACAGGATGGCCACGCTCAAGCGGCCCGACAAGACCCTGAAGAAGAGACGCCAGTGCTCCCCTGCAATGCTGATGGGGCGTCTCAAGGCTCTGAACATGCTCATCAAGCTGGACGGGGCCATCTTCAGGAAGCCCGTGCTGAATTTGTTGCGCGACTTTGCGGAGTGTCGCATCTGGGTCCGCGTTCAAGTACGCGACCAATACAAGCGGTTTATCTCGTAAGTTTACACACGCATTGACCGCGTATGTCCAACTAAACCGCGTTCACCTGCATACTCAGTCTCGTCCAACTGGTTGCGCAGGGAACACATGGATCGCCATCGGGGCACGGCCGCGGACACGTACAACCCGGACGAGTTCAAGAAGATGATGCGGAAGACCAGCATGTCCGCAATCTTGAGCAGCTTCACACTAGCCAAGCAACAGTACACCCAGGCACTGCATCGCGACCTCTGCATCCGCACGATGACCGTCCTCGGTCATCACACACTAGCCCGCGGCTGCACGATCAGAAACCTCCAGCTTCCAGACATGATGATGTGGAAGCTCGGCGCAAAATCCGAGACGGATCCAGTGCGGAAAGCGTTCGCGTTTGTCTGCGCGTGCAGGACGGGCAAGACAAACAAGGACTTCTCGCTCAACTACATCTCGGCAGTGAGACACATAGACTGGACTCTGTGCGCGGTCGGAGCCACGCTGCTGTGGGTGCACTGGGTGTACGACTTGGTCCCCATCCTCTACGGGGACATAGCCCCCCCTCTCGACTTCACGGAACCCTCGACGTGGTACGACCAGTACCTCTTCTTCCCCCTTCGCGCGGGCACCGAGAAGCAGATTCCGCCGACAACTCATCACGACTGGGCGGCGAAGATTCTGGGGGACGCGGGAATCACATGCTCGCGTGTGGTTCACGCGACCAGGGCTGGGGGGGCGCAGCACGCGTCCGCGGACGGAATGCCCTCCGATCAGCTGGCGAGACTGGGGGGGTGGCGCTTCATCGACGTGATGACTAAGCACTACCTCACAACTATTCCGAGGGAGGCCGTGCTCCTGAAGGCTGGCTTCACAGGGGTTGATGGTGACTACTTCCTGGGTCGCGCAGCTGTACTGCCGAGCGAGGCGCTGGAGAAGCTGCTGAGGAAGCACATTTTCCCCTGGGCCGCCGCGGATAAAGGGCAGAAACAGGTATGTGTGGGCCGCGCATAGTAGTATCAACACACCGCGATCAGTCCACATAACCCGCAAGCTCCGCTCTAACGATCGCGTTGTTGTGTTGCACAGTGCCATGATTACAACAGCAAGATGGTCAAAGAGAAGAAGCCGGAGAAGCAGGACACCGCGGGGCTAAACATACTGAAGGAGCTGGATGGCGAGGCTAGGATGGCGGTCGCACAAGACCTGGCCATGTATTACATACACCAGCCGCGACACCCGTACGTGGTCAACAACCCGCTCTGCCAGACAGAGGAATTTGCGCGGTGGGCAGCAGATGTCTCATTGGCAAATCAGCTGGCCATAGTTCAGCGTAACACACCTACACTGACACAGCCCGCGGTGCATACTGTTTGTTCGCGTTACTAGTTCGGCTGTCATGTCCATGCGTACAAATCACATTTTCCGCGTTCGCGTTCTGTGTATGCAGGAGGTCAGTACCAGGATGGACGCGCAGAACCAAGTGGCCTGCCTCACTGAGTACCTGACACGTTCACAAGCGGACAACACAAGGCTGGGCGTAGAGCTGGCCGCGACCCAGAGACGGGTGAAAGAGCTGGAGGGGCTGCTAGAAGATCGCGACCGGAGGCTGGCTGAGAAGGACGAGCGCGTGAATGACCTGGAAGCCCAGCTGTCGCGTCTCACCGTGAGCAGCTCAGGGCCGACCGCGGATCCGAGTCCGGCAAACACTTCCGGAGCCGCGGCCGCGCCTACCAATTCCGCAACCCCCACCGACCAGGGGACGCGTAAGAAACCAGCACAGCCGACCAGGGAAGAGACAATTCAAGACGCGATCATGAAACCATGGGTCAACGCGACCAAGCCGTCGGACGGATGGAAGCTGTACAGGTCCACGCACGCGCTGGTCGGCGAGAGTCCAGAGTCGCTCCTGGCCCAACCCCGCGGTGCAGTTACGCGAATGGCCGAGCTGATTGGGAAGGAGGGAGGCGGCCAGAACGCGATAAACCGTGTAAAGCGAGTCATGGACTTCATCTCCCGCAGGGTGGAGCAGGGAGACAACATCGCGGTCGTGCTCGACAAGCTCGACCTCGTGTCTCAAGCTGTGGGCATGTCGGGTGTGTCGGAAGGGATCGCGGTGAAGAAGAAGAGTGTTGACCTGAACCTGAGCGAGCTGAAGAAGGGTTCCCCGGCGGAGGTGCAGTTGCGGGTGAAATGGATGCTTGTACGCGACCGCTTCATCGATGCCTCTCTTCCCGCGTCAGAGTTCCCGACCGCGTGGCCTCAGTACTGTGCCCAGATGCCTCCGCTAGCTTAGTGCTTGAGATCGCGATCACGGGACATAGTTTGTCAGGCTGTTCACTTCGCGTCGTGTGTGTAATGTAGGATGAGTGTTGACCAATGGTTCTTTAATGTTCAACGTACGACATGTGTGTGTTTCCCATTGAATCGCGTTCGAAAAGTGCGTGCTGCTGACCAAGAATGTTGACGAGCTTTTGTTCGCGGTACACGTCCGCGGTAATCTCCGCGGTAGTCATGATTCTGTGTTCAAGCACATATTGTTCCAAATGTCAACACTATGGTCTCACGCTAATACACACACACACACACACACACACACACACACACACACACACACACACACACACACACACACACACACACACACACACACACACACACACACACACACACACACACACACACACACACACACACACACACACACACACACACACACACACACACACACACACACACACACACACACACACACACACACACACACACACACACACACGCGCGCGCGCGTACACTATACTACATGCACACATGTCCGCAACATGAACAACAATCCACCGCGAGTAGAACTCAAGCAGGGTGGACAGGCTGCGCACACGCGACGCGACACTACACGCACTCAGGTCCGCTTCTTCGGACGATCCTTGGGCAGGGCAAGGTAAAGCCCAATGGCCTCCATGACCTTCCCTGTAACCGAGCAGTCGCACCAGGTGATGATAACGTCCACCGTTTCGCGAGCAGCCATCTCAATGTGCCTGAGGTCGCGAGACTTGGCGACGACGTCGTTCACGACTTCAGATGCAATCGCCTCCGCGACCACCTTCGGATCCGCGACTACCTTCGTCTCGTCGTCACCAGCTTGCTTCTCGCGAGAATTGCGCCTCCGCACAGCCCTGATGACGTACGCGGTTACAACGGGGAACAGACGGCATCGATCCCTCTGGCAGTTAACCGCTCGCGCGGCCAAATTGCCAGAATCCGACGCGGTCGAGACCGCAGAACCGCGCGTCAGCTCCCACACCATTGCGATCGCGCACGCGATCGCTCCCGCGTAATCCCTCAGATCCACATCGCGGTAGAGCTTCGTCTCTTCTGCAGCAGCCTCCGTGCCCACCACCGCGGCCCATGCAATCTCGTTGGTGGTGGTCGACCCGGGCTGGGTCAGCTCGTGGTAGTGTTTGAACATGCGGGTCCACCTGCCACGCAGTGGGTGTAGCGGCCAGAACACGATAAACCAACCCCGCACCCCCAACATACACGACCGTATGAACGCGCTAGATAATGTGGTATGGTACCGCTCACCTTTCCCTGCTGGCCACGAGGTTGCGGTGATGCATGGTGATGAGGAGGCCCGTGTGTAGCCCCTCGGCAGCGGACAGGTCCGCGGCCCACTCCCGCATCTGCTTAGAGCTGAGGTGCAGCCCGGGATCCACCTTCAGGTCGTATGGCATCATCGTGACTGCGGTCTTGTACTGCAGGTCGTCGCGGTCGCCTTGTCCAAGCCACCGCTTTTCCCCCCCCAGATGCGGTTCAGAAACCAAGCCAGGACCGCCCCTGGGAGGATGGCGGATACCACAGCCTTTGCGCTTGCTGACTGTGTCACCCTGTCCCCCCGTTGGGCCACTTGGCACGACCACGGGGTCTTCGTCCTGCTCGTCCGCGCTCTCCCCGCCGCTATGAAGTTCGACCGCGTCCACCACACCCTGCTCTCCTCCGTCGCCCTCCTCCCCGACCCACCGGCTCGCGAGATTCTCGAGCTCTTCGTCCGCATCGTCCTCGTCGATGGTGTACACTGGTGGAGGGGGCAACTTCTTGCCTCGCCCTCGTTTTTCCGTCTTGGCCTCACCCGCGGCCGCGCTCGGACCTGCAGATGCCAGCGCGCTGTGCAGATGTCCTGCGGTGATCGCGGGAAGAGCGGGTGCGAGAGCGGTCTGCCTTCCATCCGCCGCAGCAGCCGCCGCGGACTGCCCCTCACGCCTCGCGGCCAGCGAACCCGCAGCGGCCGGCACCTCTCCCTCCTCCACCTTACCCTTGCCCTTACCCACAGCGGTTGTCACTGTCGCGGCTGCCCCGGCAGGACCCGGTGGAATGGGTGCGGCTTCTCCAGGTGGGATGGAGCGCGAGCTCGACCCAGGTTGACCAGGCGGTACAGCTCCTCGCGATGCAGCGCCCCACTTGTTCTTGAGAATGTCATGCACGCTCGGGTGGCGCACCGCGGCCGCTGCCTGTGGACCCCTCTGCCTCTTCGGGCCCCGCTGACTCTCGCCCTTCACACCCGCCGCCCGCTTTCCATGCTCAGCATCCCCGGGCTCGGCAGTGTCCGTCGCGGCTGGTTCACCATTGTCCGTGCGCGCGGGTGGGCTTCCTCCGACGAGCGCGATGAGGGTGTGCAGCGCGTTGGTGACCCCGCTGGTTGTGATTGCCCGCTCGGCTGTCGCGGACACCGCGGTCGACATGTTGTCGATCTTCCGGGCAACCTCGTCGGTCAACTTCTTCTGAGCGGTTTCGAGGGAGTCTGCCACCACCCCCTGCAGCTGACCCAACCTCGCGTCCACGCGCCCCAGGACCAAGGCCTCCTGGTTGCGCGTATCGCACAGCGCCGCCCTTTCGAACGCGACCGCCTTCGCCTCCTTCTCCAACAGCCTCACCGCATGAGCAAGCGCGGTCGCGATCTCCTCGGAGCCCACGACCGCCACCCCACCAGCCACCGACTCCTGACGATTCTTCAGCCGTGCGATCTCTTCCGCCTGCGCTGCAAGCCTGCAGTCGAGCTGCAGGATCTCGGCTGCTAGCTTGTGCGATGGCAACGCGGACAGGGATTTGTGATCACGGGCACCAGTCACGGGACTCTTGCCCGCGACCTCACCACTCGGTCCCGCGCTTCCAGCACCGGGTGCCAAGTGCTGCGCGAGGTGCCTGATGCTCTTGCCGGACGTGGTGGGCCTGTTGGCTGCCCCGGCCGCGACCACGTGAGCCCCCGCCTCCTCCTCGCTCGACTCCTCCCCCTCACCCGCTGCAGTGCGGTCAGCCTCATCGCGGGGTGCACCCTTGGTCGCGGTATCCTCTGCCTCGTCGTCATCACCGTGGACCACCGTCCCCCCGCGAGCACCTCCGCGGCTCGATACACCAGCGGCACCTGTGAGAGCGGGAACACCATGGTCAGCAACCCGCGCACCCGTTGTTACTTTCTGCATGTTCCCCGTTTCAGCCCCATCAGCCTCACCGCCGTGTTTGGTTCGCGGCAAATCCACGCTCAAGTTGAACGCGAGCTCTTCGGCGGTTTGGTGGGCCTCATGCCGCAGTGCATTCAGAGTCTTCGCGGTAGGCCTCGAGAATTGCGGCCCGGTTCCATTGGCAGCAACCGCGTCCAGCTGCGCAAGTATCTTGTCGAACGCGAACAGACAAGCGAGGTTGCCACAGGAGCCCTTCAATAACGTAGCGTCCTGGGAATCAGCACCCTGGTTTCGTTAACACGGTTGCCACTACTCGCGGCCAACGAGAACACGTAAACAACACAGACTTACCATATCGTACAGCCGCTTGGGATCCTTAAGCTGGCTGGACCGGGTGCACTGAATGGAGCCGCTAGCAAACTCCTCGTCCACGCGACCCTGAAACCACCTGCCCAAACGCACAAACAAAGCAACGCGAACGCACGGTTAGCGACGTGAGCCATGTAGCGGAGATGATCATGGTAATGATGATACACTTGTACGCGGTACTCACTCCACAATCGCCTCGGCCGCGGTGACGTGTTCCCGTCCACCAGATGGAATAGCAACACGGACGAACCGCGTGTGCCAATTCTCGTCACCGTCAGTCGACAGGTGGTCGGGGTGAAGCATAATGAGCATGCTCGCGTTCGAGCACTTCTTGTCAGACAAGTCCCTGCACGTTACATTGACGACAGCGTTAAACCACACAATCGAGTGCGTACCCCGTAGCAGTGATCACTCCCAAATAAACACTCACTCGGCCCAGATGCAGAAAGCAACCAGGCTGCACTCCATCACACCGGCAAAGGCCTTGACCGCCTCATCGCGACCCGCGACGATGTCCGCGACCACATCGCTCGTCACGATCCTGACATGCGCATGCACCTCTTTCTCCAAAAACCTCCGGACAATGACGATGTGCGGGTAGAGGTAAAACACCGCGTGGGAAAGCTCGGACACAAACAGCGCGACCTATAAGCACCGCGGGAAAACGACGCGACATACACAGTCCACTATACATACTGCGGTCATGTCGCGAGCATCCTAAAGAACGCGACCAACAACAACGCGTGCACTGTGGAATCAGGGATTGGGACGCAAGGATCTCACCTTGCGACAAAGTCGAACAGACGGGCCGTGAACGGATGCTTGTCATCAGCGAGCAGCTTCCACTGTTCGGGGGGGAGTTCCACCGTGGCTCCCGCAACAGAGATGACGGCCGGACATGAGGCGGCCGCCATCGACCCAGCTCTAAGCGCCTTCGTTTCGCGGTTCATCACTGGTACCACCTCAACCGCGCGACTACAGGTACGGGGGATCTTGGAGAACGGTCCGCTAATGATGCTCGCGTTAAGGAAGCAGGAGCTAAGATGAACGCGATCACGCGCGATCGCGGCCACTCAGAGTCTCTACTAGCACTAGGCGATGAAGACCGACTACAGGAACGGGGGATCTTGGAGAACGGTCCGCTAACGATGCTCGCGTTAAGGAAGCAGGAGCTAAGATGAACGCGACCACGCACGATCGCGGCCAGTCAGAGTCTCTACTAGCACTAGGCGATGAAGACCGCTCTCGTGGAACCGACGAGAAGGAAGAAAACAGGTTGTGGAGGAGGAGAACGAAAATGAGCACCAACTGCCCTTTCCGAGAACCTAAGAGGGGGCCACGGGGGGAATCAAGAAAGGGCACTCGCGGTCAAACAGCGCGGGCCTCTCAACCCGCGCCGCTTCCGATTTTGACGAGGGGAAAAGAGGCTCCGCAACATGCACGCTTGCGCAGCACACGTCCGCCACGTAGCACTCCATCCACAGGATACCGACTCTCGCGGGGAGACTTTTCCTCGTCGCGTCCGCCGAACCCCGATGCAACCATCGGGTACACCAAATCGGCGCCCCCCGAATTAGCAATACACTCCGTCATATTACATGTACACGCGCAGTTGAGTAATTCCCTGATGCATATAAAATAATTTCGATTAATTCATTCCAGTAGAGTACACTCCGTACCGAAAATTACAACTCCACATCCGCTTCGCAGAGAGGTTGCGAGGCTCGTGCGAGCTGTCCGACTCTCGAAAACGACGGCGATTGGCCGGCTCTTTTTCGGGCACCACGATGACCGTTTCGCACGCGTGGGTCGTCGCCGATTCGCCCGTCGCTCGGAAACCTGCTCCCATTGGCCGGATCCGTTGCGGCCAGCCCGAATTCCCCTTCGCACGCTCGGATTCGCATGCGAATTGCCTCGCGAGGGTTCTCCGAGGGACAAACCACTCGGGAACGTCTCCGATTGGCGGGTTTTGTTTCGGCGCGCTGAGGGTTCGGCCCTCGACATCGGATTGGAGAGCGAGGGGTTTCACGAAGGGTTTCGCGATCCATGGCTGGGCCGGGGGGGGGGGACCACACTGCGTGGCGCTGGCGTGGCCCGGGCTCGGCGCGGGACCACCACGCCAGCTGACTCCGCCGCCCGAATCTCGCTAGGGACTTGCAGCAGGGCGGGGGACTCCCGCTCGCGTGCGGCGGCCAGCTGTGGGCCGCGACAGGGCTTGCATCCGCGTGCGGCCCTGGTGGAAACTCGGTTCCACCAGGAGGGGGGCCTGGTGGAAACCGTCCCACCAGGGCCCGGATGGACTGACTGCCGCAGTGTGGCCTGCCTGAGTCACATGCGGAGAAAGGAAAAAAAGGCGGGAAGCGCAGATGTTCCGTCACAAAGCAAGAACCAGTTTTGAGGCCTGGATGTACAAGGCACCTGAGAGTCTAAAACCGAGAAACTCGCAAGTCATATCCCGCCACTCGCGGCATATGACACGATCCGCGCATGGCGCTCCTTGACAAGCAGCATGTTACAATCTGAAGTGAGATTTGTCCGAAAGGATCGTTCAGGGTTGATCGCAGGTAGTGTCGCAGCGGAAGTAGTGAACTCAGGTCAGAGTGAATGTAAATGACTGAGATTGATAATAGCATGCATACATAGGGTTTATATAGAAATACAGAGGAATGCGAAACGACCTAGACTAGCCATGTACTCTAAGGGGTACATTCCCTTATTCCAGCGAAATTCAAACCGTGCGGCGCGGGAATCAGTTTCAAACCTGTTCCCGCTCTTTTCACTTCAAATGTTTCTGCCTGCATCGGTCTTGGTCAGACGGTTGCTGTGTCGCTTCGACTCTTCTGACTCCTCGACTTCGTACTTGGTAGAGTCGGCTCCTGTAGCATACAGGAATGCCTTCTCATAAAACTTCATATCGTAACACTCCCCTTCATTCCTGGACGCGAGGGGTGCTGACTCGCTTGACTACTCCGGTGAGGTTGGAACAGTGCTTGAACTGCTGACGTGGCAGACGCTTGGTGAGGAAGTCGGCTGCCATCTCAGTGGTCGGGCAGTAAGCGAGGTCAACTTTGCCCTGGTCGATTTCGTCCTTGACGAAGAAGTACCGTAGTGCGATGTGCTTCGTGCGGTTCACGAACCCGGGCTTGTTCGCGATCTTGATCGCGCTCTGGTTGTCGCAGTGCAGGCGAAAGGTAGGCGAGGTTGGAATTTTTGCCTCCTGTAACAGTTCCTGCAGGTACAGTCCTTCGCGAACTGCTGCTGTCGCGGCGATGTATTCAGCTTCGGCCGATGACAGGGCAACCAGCTCCTGCTTCTGCGAGTTCCAGGAGATGGGGCCAGTTGGCTCCAGGCGAAAAACGAAGCCGGTTCGGGACCGTCGATTTGCTGGGTCAGCAGCATGGTCAGCGTCCACGTAGCCGTTGAGGTTGAAGGATGTCGTTGACAGCGTGGAGTAGGAGAGGCCGATGTCAGGCGTGGAAATGAAGTACTGCAGGGCGCGCTCCAGGTCCAGCTGGTTCTCGGCTACTGGTTTGCGGGAGTACTGTGCCAGTTGGCTGGCGATGTACGAAAGGTCGGGTCGGCATGTGACAGATGCGAACAGCAGGCAGCCCAGCTGCTGCTGGTACAGTTGGAGCCCCGCGGGAGACAAGGGCTTGTTGTCCGGTTTGTAGTTGGTGCTGGGGCTGCGGTAGGGAGTTGAGAGTGGTGCGCGTGAGATGTTGAACCGTTCTCCCAACTGCTCTGCGTACTTTGAAGCTGACAGATGAATTGCTTCTGGCGCGTAGGTGATGTTCAGGCCCAGAAACTGGGTGACGTTGTGGTTGGTGGTAATGTCCACGCGCTTCGCCAAGTTTTCCTCGAACTGGGTAAGGAGCGTGTTGCAGGTGCCCGTATAGAGCAGGTCGTCGACGTAGACGGTGAGGAGGATGTAGTCGCCGTTGAAGTGGAGGCGGTACATTCCCGGGTCGTGTGGCAGCTGCCTGAAGCCGATTTCCAGTAGAATCTTGTGCTGCTGCCAGAGACGAGGCGCCTGCTTGATCCCATAGAGGGATTTCTTCAGCTGGCAGACCCTGGGATCTCCTTCTCCGTAGGTGTGTGGCTGCTCCACAAAAATGGTTGCGTCCACTAACGCATATAGGAATGCGTTCTTCACGTCGATCTGTCGCAGTGGCAGATGCTTAGCGGCCGCTATGGCGAGTAGGATCCTGACGGAGGTGTGACGGCTGACAGGAGCGAAAGTCTGGTCGAAGTCGATGCCGTGGCGCTGGTCGTAGCCTCGGACCACCCATCGTGCCTTGAAGCGCTCGATGGTTCCGTCAGCGTTAGTCTTGAGTAGAAAAACCCACTTTCCGCTTAGCACCCTCCTCCCCTTCACTGCTGCACGATCGACGAGAACCCATGTGTCACGGGACTCCAGCGCTTTCAGTTCGGCGTCCATAGCTGCACGCCACTCTTTGGCGTGCGGGCCGGTGAGGGCTTGGCGCGGGTTCTTTGGTTCGACGGCGCGAGCCATGGCGGAGACGGAGGCGTGGAGCCCGAGAAGTTGCAGACCGGACACGTTTGTGGTTTCTGTGGTGTCGGTGATGGGGACTTCCACCACGTCATCATCGTCGCTTTCGTGAGCAGGTGAGGAAGTTCCTGGGGCGGTGTCGCGGCGGGATGGTCCAGGGGCAGGTGCGTCGTCGCTGTCGTCGTCGTTATCGTCCGTGCGGGGGCGAGGCGGGATGCCGGGATGATCGTCGGTGTCGTCGCGATCGAAGACTGCTGCTGCCGCTTCATCCTCAGGAGATGCAAAGCTGCGACCGCTGTTGACATAGCCGCGAGCTTGGTTGCGTTGTTCATCCTTGATCCACTGCTTCAAGGTGAGCCTTTCGTAGAAGAGGACGTCACGCGCGGGGACAATCTCCTTGCTGTCAATGTCGAGAATGAGCCAGCCCTTGTGTTCGTTGCTGAGCCCCAGATGAACCCCCCATCGTGCACGTTCAGTAAACTTGCCGATGTGTGCCGAAGTTGGCCGGTACTGCACCATGCACCCCCCAACTCTCAGCTTGGAGGGATCTCCCTTTGTGCCGGTCCATTTCATGTGTGGGGAAAGGTTGTCTCTGTTGGCCGTGGTGGAGAGGAGGTTGTATAGGCGTACTGCGTGGTTCATGGCGTAAGGCCAGAGCTTCTTGGGGAGTCCGGACTGGTTCATGAGGGCGCGTACTTTCGTCATGAGGGTGCGGTTTACCCTCTCTGCGACTCCTTGCTGCTGATGAGCGTAGGGGAGAGAGATCTCATGCTTGATCCCCTTTTCGGTGAGGACGCTTTCCAGCTCGTGGCTGCGGAACTCCTTGGCGCCATCACTCTGCCAGATTTTCAGCTTCCTCCCTGACTGTCGCTGTGCGTGTGCAAGCCAGATCCGGAAGACTTCTGGAGCCTTGGACCGTGCGTCGACGTTGGCGATCCAGACGTGGCGAGAGTAGGCGTCGATGAAGGTCAGCGTGTATTTTTCGCCGTTGAGTCCGTCGCAGGTGAGTACGATGAAGTCGCTGTACACCTTCTGCAGTTTCTTGTAGCGGTTGGTGCTTGGCTCCAGTGAAGGATATGCGCTGTGAGTGAGGGCTGCAGTGGGACAGACGGTGCAGGTGAGTGGATGTGAGGTGTTGTGTGGTTCGGTGCCGTCGGGGCGCAGAAGTGCTCCTGGGGGGAAGACCTTGGCGCGGAGGCAGTTGGCGAGAGTCTGGCGCGAGGGATGCCCGAGTCGCTGGTGCCAGAGGTCGTCTTCGGCGCGAATGCCGCTGCTGCGCATGTAGCGTGCGCGATGCTCTGCTGCTTCCTCCTCTGTTTCTTGTGGGATCTGGAGCGGTGGTTCCTCCTCTTCTCCTGGTTCTGTTTCGTTTTCTGCTCCTTCTGCTTCTCCTTCTGCGGTTGTCTCCCCTTCTGCAGGCGCGGTTGAAAGATAAAGGGCGAGAAATTCACGGTCGGGGATGATGGTGAGCGGTGTTGTTGTGCCTTCGATGAAGCGGGCGAATGGATCTGGACGGGAGATTGGACCAAGAGAGTCTCGGACAGGTGTTAGAGGTACATCCCCCTTCTCAAGCTCCGTCCAGGTGCTATCCCAGCGCCAGGGTGAGCGGGGTCGTGAGTGTGGAGGTGGCGGTCGTCCGAGGGGTATGGCGACACGGGGTGATTTTTCTCCGCGTTCGGCGCGCATCTCCTGTTCTGCTTCCTTCAGCTCCTCTTGGGTTATGTCTGTTTCAGTTGTTTCTTCCGTGCCCCAGCCTCCAGTGGTAACCATGCCGCTGCCGCTGGCTCCCCATGCTCCAGTGGCTGATGCCCAGGTAGCGTCGGTCTCGGGCTCGTAGTCATCGTCTCCCCATCCGCCTCGTCGTGCAGACTCCTCGCTCCAGCCTGCTGCGAGGCGTTCTTCATACAACTTTTGTTTCTTCTCTGCCCTGGCTTTGTCTTGTTCCTCTTTGACGCTTAACTCCTCTGCCTCATCAGGGTCTTTCCAGGCTGGGTCAATTTCCCGGCGGTAGACTTCGCGGGTGTACGGGCGCGGGCGTCCTTCCTCGTCTATGGTGGTGGTGTTGGCCTTGAGGATAAATCGGAGGGTGTCGGAACGTGGTGTGGGGAGCGGATCAGGCTGGTGACCCCACTGCTTGTTTTCTTCTCCGAAGATGCGGTAAGTTGATACTGCGAGTTCTTCCTCGGTCATGCCGCTGGGTTCTTGTTCAGCACTTTCCGCCTCTTGGATCGCAGCGTACTGCCTCTCGACTTGCTCCGTGCGGCTTGCCGCGGGTGTGTGGCAGGTGGTGCAGAGTCCGTTGATGTCGGGGTTATGCAGATTGATTTCGCGCGGATGCGGGCTGCGGCGGATCCATGGCCGTCCATCAGGATGTTGCCACGATTTTTCATTCATGAAGGCGAATTCGAGGGGGGCCAGGTCCACGAGCTCATCAGATGAGGCTTCACAGCTTGGTACGTCGAAGTCCAGAACGTAGATCCCGTTTATGGAGCGGGCTCGACCGAGGTATTTGAACGACTCGGGAGGTGTGTCTGGAGGGGCGTACGTGAGGATGAGGTCGCGCGTGGCCAGGTCGGTGGTGAGTATGACGCCGCAGTCGCGAAGTTGTCCTGCTGAGAGCAGATTAAAGCGCAGGTCTGGGACGTAGAGCACGTCGTTGAACGAGATGTGGGTGTTGCTGTCTCGTGCTTGCAGGACGACAATGCCTTGGGAGTTGGCGCGCAGCTGGTGACTATTAGCGACGGTGACGTAAGTTGCGGGGGCGCGGTTGAGGTTCGATACGTAGCGAGTCGAACCCACCATGTGCTGTCCGCAGCAGCTGTCCAGGTACCAGGTGTTGTAATTATCTTTGTTGTTGTTGTTGCGGAGTAGTAGCGCGAGTCGGGGTGTTACTAGCGTTGCCTTGTAGCGTCTGTAGAAGGATGGGTCTTCGTCTTCCTTCCATCCGACAGGTACGTGGATTTGATTTGTCAAGAAAAAGAGACTGGAATGGTGGAACTAACAGAGAAATCAGTACAAATGGCAAACCCTAGAATTGTGTACCCCATATAGGCTAACCCACTGTAGCCTAACAAACCCAACATATATAATGTTTGGCACACCCCCATAGGCAAAGTGGGGGAGACCTAGGGGTCACAAGACCAGTCAAGGCAAAGCAAGGCAACAACAAGCTCAGGGTGGATCTCGAGGATTCCACACAAATTCCGAGCACAAGCTAGTGGGGTGCGGCCTCCCACACTGCTGGCCGCTGCGGTCACCTGTGCGAATGACGTACGTGCAGGTAACGCTACGCTGCGCATACCACTCACGGGCGGCCTGAAGCGTCGGGGCTGGCTGCTGACTCTGCCCTCCGCCAGTGCCCCCACGACCACCACCCCCTCCGCCTCCGCCCCGGCCACCTCCACCCCTGCCGCCACCACGACCACCTCCGCCTCCGCTGCCGCCTCCGCCCCTGCCACCACTCCCGCCGCTGCTGTCGCCTCCCCCACTACCGCCACTAGCCTCCTCAGTCGCACCTCCACTCCCACCGCCTCCACCCCCACCTCCTCCGCCGCCACCCCCGCCCCTGCCCCCTTTGCCCCTGCGGCGCCCGCTCGAAGCAGACGCGGTCCCGACCTTCTCAGCACCAAGGAGGTCGACAGCAGCAGCAGAGGCGACAGAGGGGAGGAGGGGGGAAGGGGAACACCCCTCGAAGAACGGGGTGCGGGGGTCGCCACGAGAGGTGCCTACAGCGACGATGCTCGCCTCAGCTGCAAGCAGTTCCTTCTCGAGGAGGGAAACAGTGAGCTCAGTGGGGGAGCGAGAGAGGAAGTGGTCCCTGACTGCGCGCAGAGAGTCAGGGAGGCGGGTGACGATGTGGTAGAGAGTGATCCAGAGCGGGGGGGGGTTGCTAGTGAGAAACTCGGCAGGCATAGCAGCGCGAAAGCGGGCCTCACTAGTCTTAAGGTGGGTGATGAGGTCTGCGACAGTGTGAAAGGAGGCTAGGTCAGGGAACAGGTAGGGAAGAGTGAGGCGGCCTAGCGTAGCAGAAGCGGGTGAGGAGTAACGGGCAACTACAGCGGTGTAGAGGTCTCTAGCAGTCTTGCACTGGCCGAAGTGCTCGCGCTCATCTAACGGCAGGGAGTTGCGGATGGCAAAGCGAGCGTGGGCGTCACGAGTCTGCCACTGTGAGCGGGTAGTGCTGTCAGCATCAGTAGCAGGGGCAGGAGCATGGCCGAGGGCGTGGTCATACAGTGAGATATCCTCCTTGGCAGTGAGCTGTAGGAAGAGGTGCAGGTCATCAAGCCAAGTATCAAACTTCACTGGGCGGCCCTCAGCATCGAAAGCTAGTACAGGCGGGGTAGCCATAGAAGCAGTAGGAGTAGCCGTAGCAGTAGCAGTAAGTGAGTCCTAAACGCAGTGGGCAGCGCGACGCAGGTAGGGCGGCTCGGTCCAGAGAAGTTGCTCAGTGCGGGCGGCGCGGCTCGGTTCTGGCTGCTCGGCTCGGCTCGGACTGGGCGGCTCGGTTCGGGCGGCCTGTTGCTGGCGGGGCCGCGGCTGTCGCGTGCGGTGCGGGTAGGGGCGGCGGGTAGGGTCGACGGAGCCGCTTTGGGGCGGCGGATAGGGTCGACGGGGCCTCTAAGCGGGGCGCGCGCGGGGTCGACAGGTCAAGCGGGGCCGTAAGCGAGGCACGCGCGGGTCGACGGGGCCAAACGGGGCCGTAAGCGGGGCGCGAGCAGGTCGACGGGGCCAAACGGGGCCTCTAAGCGGGGCGCGCGCGGGGTCGACGGGTCAAGCGGGGCCGTAAGCGGGGCGCGTGCGGGTCGACGGGGCCAAACGGGGCCGTAAGCGGGGCGCGTGCGGGTCGACGGGGCCAAACGGGGCCACTAAGCGGGGCGTGCGCGGGGTCGACGGGGCCAAACGGGGCCGTAAGCGGGGCGCGCGCGGGTCGACGGGGCCAAACGGGGCCTCTAAGCGGGGTGCGGGCGGGTCGACGGGGCCAAACGGGGCCACTAAGCGGGCCGCGGGCGGGTCGACGGGGCCAAACGGGGCCTTAAGCGGGGCGCGCACGGGTCGACGGGGCCTCTAAGGAGCGACGCGCGGGTCACTAAGGGGCGGCGCGCGGGGTCGACGGGGCCTTAAGGGGCCGTAAACGAGGGCGCACGAGGGCGCTGAGGGGGAGGCGCTAACGCGACGCTCCGACAGTAGATAGGTAGGTAGGTAGGTAGTCAGTGGTGGGCCCTAAGAACGGTCCTAGCGAAGGACCTGCTCTGAAACCATGTCAAGAAGAAGAGACTGGAATGGTGGAACTAACAGAGAAATCAGTACAAATGGCAAACCCTAGAATTGTGTACCCCATATAGGCTAACCCACTGTAGCCTAACAAACCCAACATATATAATGTTTGACATGATTGTCGTGTGGCGGGCTTTCCCGCAGTGTGATTGGCTGATTCCAATCCTGCTCGTCTTCGTCGTACAGGTAATGGTGATCTTCTGTAAGGGGGTTATTCCACCCCTCCTCTGATTGCGGCAGTACTCCCTGAAGTTCTTCTTCTTCGTCAGGTTCGTCGGTGCAGCGGCGTCGCGTCGCCATGTTTGCGATTACGTTTCTGGGAGCTCCTCCTTGAGATCCTTGTGACTGCTGTGGTTGTTGTTGTTGTGCAGGAGGACGGGAGACTGGTTGTTGGGGCTGAGAGTGACGAGCGTCTTGTCGGCTGACCCAGTTGTTGTGGTGAGTGGAATTCGGGTGCCGATAGTTGGATCGGGATTTGCATCGATCCGTTGAATGCCCGAAGGCTTTGCAAATTTTGCAGTAATGGCGCCTTGGTTGTCGTCGCTCTTCACGGTTGTCTGTGTAGAAGGCGAGTCGCTCTCGGCGTGGCGCGGAACTCGTTCTGCTCGAGTCCATGTCCTGCTGTTCAGTCAGCAGTGCGGCGCATAGCGCGGCTTCGGAAAGTTGTCCTCGTTGTCGGAGTAGTGCCTTGCAGGGCTTCCACTCGGGCCCAAGTCCCTGGAGGATGATGTTTACGAATATCTCCTCCGAGATCGAACTTCCGTTCTTGATGATTTGATCACGGATGTTCCGACAACGGTTGATGTAACTGTTTGCTTTCTCCCCGTGCCCCATCTTCGTCTCCATGAGTTGTTGCAGGAGGCGGCTTGCAGTGACGGAATCCTTCGGCTGATATACCTCCACGAGGTGCTTCCAAGCTTCAAGAGCCGGAGCGGCGCTCTCTTTATAGGAGCGGATGCCGAGCTGTTCTGCCGGCGACATGTTGCGCAGCAGAACGCTATACGCCATGAGCGACTCACTGTAGTATTGAGCGCGGGCGTCTTCGGTGTCTTCCACCGGTTTAGGATAGGAGCCGTCGAAGTAGTGGTAGATCTGCGCTGTCTGTAGGAGGAGCTCAAGCTCAAAACTCCATGTATAAAAATCCTTGCCGTCAAACGCGGCAGTAGTCTTGATCTTTGACACACTGAGAAAGCGTGCTTGCGCAGAGTTGATGGTTTCGTCGCTTGGACGAGGGGCAGTTGTTGCAGATTTGTCTGAGTCGAGGGAGAAGCCGTGCGCGGCGGTATCGCGGCTTTTCGCAGCCGGTTGTCCAGGTTGAACTGGTTGGGAAGTGGTTCCCGCATCGCCTTTGCGCAGATCTTGGAGTTCTTTCTCCATTGTTGACAGTCGAGCGAATAACTGCTCGAGCGCGGCAGTGCCAATCGTAGTTGTCGCCTCATTTGTCGCAGCCGGGTTGGTTTGTCCTTCGGCCGTTAGATTTGTTTGACCTCCGGATCCTCCGGCCATCTTGGTCTTGGAACGTGTGCCGCTCGCCAGTTTTGGTTTGGCGAATTTTACGGAGTTGACGTTGCGAAGAATCCCTGAGCAGCTCTCATACCATGTTACAATCTGAAGTGAGATTTGTCCGAAAGGATCGTTCAGGGTTGATCGCAGGTAGTGTCGCAGCGGAAGTAGTGAACTCAGGTCAGAGTGAATGTAAATGACTGAGATTGATAATAGCATGCATACATTGGGTTTATATAGATTTACAGAGGAATGCGAAACGACCTAGACTAGCCATGTACTCTAAGGGGTACATTCCCTTATTCCAGCGAAATTCAAACCGTGCGGCGCGGGAATCAGTTTCAAACCTGTTCCCGCTCTTTTCACTTCAAGTGTTTCTTCTTGCATCGGTCTTGGTCAGACGGTTGCTGTGTCGCTTCGACTCTTCTGACTCCTCGACTTCGTACTTGGTAGAGTCGGCTCCTGTAGCATACAGGAATGCCTTCTCATAAAACTTCATATCGTAACACAGCAGCGTATGGCATGCCGCACAGCTGCGCGTGGCAGCCACATAGTACAGCCCTCCAGCGCTCTGCCCGTGCTTCTTCTTTTTATAGCAAGTTGCTATAAAGCGTCTTATTCCGAATAAGTCATTTCAGCCTGTTCGAGCCTCCAGTCAGACAGTGCCCTAATTTGTTGGAGTGGTTTCTACGAACCACACTAACGACGGCGCAATTCGGACCGACGACTAAGGCGGACTAACGGTGGCGTGTTGAAAGCGTCTAAGGAACGAGCAAGGAAGCTACTACGTTGCTTAAGAGTGTGGTTTACGGCACTGGAAATAGAGAGAAGTATGGAAGAAGGAGGTGGAAGAAATTGACGAGGAAGAAGTGGTGACGGGAAAGTAATTGACGGGAGGTTTGATTGGTTGGAGGTTGAGTGTTGAACAAGGAATCTGAGGCGTGTTCAACAAGTTTGTGTTGTTCGGACTCGGGGAGTGTTCGACGAAATTAGTGGGGTTGCGTGTGCGACGCGACATGAAACATGGCCAAGGGTTTGAGTGTGGGACACGTTTGTTACCAATTTGTGTGTGTGCTTTTTGGTTGTGCTTTGGGTAGAGTATAAGAAGTTGTGCTAGGCATTTGTAGTTAACACAATTGGAATACCTCGGTTGGAATTTGTGTTCACTTGTGATTGGTCGAAATTTTCTAGTGCTGCAGAAAACTCCCGTCAAAGTTCCGTTTTGGTTGAGTCAAATCTAGAGATTCGGATTTCATCCGTAAAAGGCCCGTTAAAGGCCCGTCAAGCTGCTGTGAAGTGCAGAAACTTCGGAACTCGAGTTTGGGACCCGTGAAAGTCCCATGAAAGTCCCGCGAAGGGCACGCGAAGCAGAAAACGAGCATAGGGCTTGTCAGGGTCGTGCGAAGGCCCCGTCGAAGCCTTGTCGAGGCCGCGTAAGCCCACGGAGAGGCGTTTCGCGTCCAACAGCTGCACAGCTGCGCGTGGCAGCCACATAGTACAGCCCTCCAACGCTCTGCCCGTGCTTCTTTTTATAGCAAGTTGCTATAAAGCGTCTTATTCCGAATAAGTCATTTCGGCCTGTTCAAGCCTCCAGTCAGACAGTGCCCTAATTCGCGGCATCACTCGCAAGTACCAGCAAGCTAGTAGCTTCCCAAGCAGCCATGGCAAACGTACCCACGCGAATGGCATGCCGCACAGCTGCGCGTGGCAGCCACATAGTACAGCCCTCCAGCGCTCTGCCCGTGCTTCTTCTTTTTATAGCAAGTTGCTATAAAGCGTCTTATTCCGAATAAGTCATTTCAGCCTGTTCGAGCCTCCAGTCAGACAGTGCCCTAATTCGCGGCATCACTCGCAAGTACCAGCAAGCTAGTAGCTTCCCAAGCAGCCATGGCAAACGTGTCTTTTCTGCGATCCGCGTTCGTCGTTGCTGGTGAGAAGCAGAGTCTGATCACCCGTTCTGCGACGCTTTTCCACCTGACCTGATTCCGCTTAAATCTCATCGGATGAAATAGATTCCATGACCAGCAAACCTTGACTATCTCATCTTGAGGGGCTAGTACAACGGAGTTTTAACGACAACCCTATTTTTCTCGTCTCGTGCATGTCTTCCCATGCATGCAGTGCTGCTCTCTCTCTCACCTGCAGCGCCATCGCCGGCCGCCATCTGCTCCAGCTGAAGGGCACTCTGAAAAGCTGTACGGCTCTCTTGTTCGACGAGCTATGTTACATGATGTTACTACTGCATGCACTCACTTTTTGACCCAGCCTCCTTTTCTACTCATCTTCTTCTGTCGCACTACTACAGTCATGATCCATATACAAGGAGCGAATTTATGCTCCCTCCGCTTACCCTGCCATAATTCCGTTGCTCCTCTCTTGGTGCGTGTTTCTCTGAACCTTCTATCCGTCTACTGTCCTTTCCTCGTTGCTCTCCCTTCTCCGTGACGCGCAGTTAAGGCATATTCCAAGCTGTACACTCCTAATTATGTTTTGGGAGGCATGGCCACGCTGACTGCTGAAATGTAAGCCTCAGACGCTGGTTATCTCTTTCCACACTGTATCCTCACCCAAGTGTTGCGTTGAAGCCCCAAACGCTGGTTATCTCTTTCCAAGTTGACTACATAGGCAATCTCCTATCTTCTTGACCACTCATTCCCTCTCTCACGCTAAACTCGCAGAATGAAGCTCCTCACTGTTAGTAACAGCAGCCTAGCAGATCACCTGAAAAGATGTTAGCATGCATGCAGGCATGGCCACTTTCCACTATACCTCCTTCGCCATTACACACTCTCGTCCCGATCCTCTCTTGCCTCCCTTTCCCCGTCTTCCCTTGCAGCGCGGCCACTACCCAGTCCACCTACTTAGAGATCAGCGTTCGTGGGGTGCCCACCGAGTCGACTCCCACATTCACCAACCCCGCCTACTATTACACCGCC
The DNA here is from genome assembly GCA_947470075.1 of Closterium sp. Yama58-4. Taxonomy (NCBI): domain Eukaryota; kingdom Viridiplantae; phylum Streptophyta; class Zygnematophyceae; order Desmidiales; family Closteriaceae; genus Closterium; species Closterium sp. Yama58-4. Next base: position 35,830 of record CANIUD010000359.1, on the reverse strand, counting down.
TCTGGCGAACAAGTGGCTGAGTTTCCGTGCACATTCCAGCGAGACGCAAAAAGCGGCAATTACCTCTGCACCGCTACAGAAAATGCTGCACTCACAACTGCGTACGAGCCTGTCGGCAACGTCAAGAAGTTAATCGACGCTAAAGTGCTCACGGAACCCAAGGCCTTATTTTTTTCGTTCAAAGTTGATGACGTGCTCGTGACAGCGAATATCTTGGTGGCTCCTAAGTGGTATTACTAATGTCTCGGTGACTGTCAAGTAGGAATGTCTGAGAGAGTCTTACTCCAGCTACTGAGTGGCATGTCTTGTTTTGATCAGCTTATGTCTATAGTATGGTAGCCACTGTCAAACATTATATGTGTTGTGTTTGTTTAGGCTACAGTGGGTTAGCCTATAGGGGGTACACAATTCTAGGGTTAGGTACTTGTACTGATTTCACTGCTAGTTCAATCATTCCTGTCTGTTGATTTCGACATGGTTTCAGAGCAGGTCCTTCGCTAGGACCGTTCTTAGGACCCATCGCTACCTACCTACCTACCTACCTACCTACCTACCGTGCGCCCTCGTGCGCCTACGCGCCCCAGTGCGCCTCCTACCTACCGCGCGCGCGCAGCCCGCCAGCCGATCGCGCGCGGCTCGTTTTTTTTTTTTTTTTTTTTTTTTTTTTTTTTAACCGCGCGCGACCCGCTAGCTGCCCGCGCGCGGCCGATTTCTTTTGAGCGCGACCGGCTAGCCGCCCGTGCGCCGCTCGCACCGCTATAGCGCAGCCCGCAGCGGCCCCGCCGGCCTGCACATTGCCGCCCGCCCGCTGCAGCGCCCGCCCGCTCGTCGCCCGCTGCAGCTGCCGCCCGCTCGTCGCCCGCTGCAGCTGCCGCCCGCTCGTCGCTCGCTGCTGCTGCCGCCCGCTCGTCGCCCGCTGCAGCGCCTGCCCGCTCGTCGCCCGCTGCAGCTGCCGCTCGCTCGTCGCCCGCTGCTGCTGCCGCCCGCTCGTCGCCCGCTGCAGCTGCCGCTCGCTCGTCGCCCGCTGCTGCTGCCGCCCGCTCGTCGCTCGCTGCAGCTGCCGCCCGCTCGTCGCTCGCTGCTGCTGCCGCCCGCTCGTCGCCCGCTGCAGCGCCTGCCCGCTCGTCGCCCGCTGCAGCTGCCGCCCGCTCGTCGCCCGCTGCTGCTGCCGCCCGCTCGTCGCACGCTGCAGCTGCCGCCCACTGTCACCCGTCTCCTCGCTACTGTTGTCACTGACCCTACCTTTGAGTCCTCTGCTGCGTCTGCTCTGGTCGCTGAGTTGATAGACTTTGCTGCCCGGTGTCGTCTAGACTACGCCACTAGCCTTGTTGCTGAGTCTGAGTCTGAGTCTGTCTGTCCTCCGTCCGTCGGGGGTGAGTGTGCTCTTGGCACGGACGTCCTTGAGGACAGACATGAGGAGTTCCAGTGCTTTGCTGCTGCTTTACCCCACCTCGTGTCCATGCTAGTTGCCCCTGAGGGAGACCCGGATGCACCAGACATCCCGACCCCGCGCACTTACGCTGAGGCGATAGAGGGTCCCTACTCCTCTCAGTGGCAGACAGCCATGGACGCTGAGATGGCTTCTTGGAAGTCCACACGCACCTACGTCGACGAGGTTCCCCCACCTGGGGCGAACATCGTCAGTGGCATGTGGATTTTCAGGGTGAAGCGGCCACCGGGTTCTCCTCCTGTCTTCAAGGCGCGCTACGTGGCTCGAGGCTTCAGTCAGCGAGAGGGAGTTGACTTCTTTCATACCTTCTCCCCCACCTCGAAGATGACCACTCTTCGGGTGCTGCTGCACATAGCCGCTCAGCGCGACTACGAGCTTCACTCACTTGACTTCAGCACTGCTTTCTTGCAGGGCAGCCTGCACGAGGAGATCTGGCTGCGCCGCCCTCCTGGCTTCACTGGGTCGGTTCCTCCTGGTACCCAGTGGAGGCTTCAGCGGCCGGTCTACGGTCTCCGCCAGGCACCGCGTGAGTGGCACGACACACTGAGGACGACACTTGCGGCTCTTGGGTTCGCTCCCTCTACTGCTGACCCGTCACTGTTTCTACGCACAGACACCTCACTGCTGCCGTTCTACATCCTCGTGTACGTCGACGACTTGGTCTTTGCCACTGCTGACACCGCGGCACTCGCCCACGTGAAGTCGGAGCTGCAGAGGAGACACACGTGCACAGACCTAGGTGAACTGACAAGCTATCTTGGCTTGCGGATCACCCGGGACAGAGCACGGCGCACCATCACCTTGACTCAGTCACACATGGTGCAGCAGATCCTTCAGCGCTTCCGCTTCACGTACTCCTCGCCTCAGTCCACTCCTTCGGATGAGTCCGTAGAGCCGAGTGGCCCGTATCCAGAGCTTGTGGGCTGCCTCATGTACCTGATGACCTGCACTCGACCTGACCTTGCATACCCTCTTAGCATCCTTGCACGCTATGTCGCTCCTGGCCGTCACAGGAAGGAGCACATGGATGCCGCTAAGAGGGTGTTGCGCTACTTGTGCAGTACGTCGGGCATGGGGCTAGTGCTTGGAGGGCGAGACCGAGTTGTACTTACTGGACACTCAGACGCTTCTTGGGCGGACGACCAGGCTACTCAGCGGTCGTCTCAGGGTTACACCTTCAGCCTTGGCTCCGGCTCAGTTTCTTGGCGTTCTACACGCTCTTCTTCTGTTCTCAGCTCCAGTTGTGAGGCTGAGATCTACGCCACAGCCATGGCTGCCCAGGAGCTACGCTGGCTGACCTACCTGCTGACCGACTTGGGAGAGCGGCCTCGTTCTCCTCCAGTGCTGTACGTCGACAACCAGGCTGCCATTGCCTTGTGTGAGGAGCACAGAATGGAGCACAGAACGAAGCACATCGCCCTGCGGTACTTCCTTGCTCGAGAGCTGCAGCAGCGTGGTCAGCTTCGTCTACGTTACGTGGCCACTGAGGCCAACCTTGCTGATGTGTTCACCAAGGCGCTTCAGCCTTGTGACCATCAGCGTTTCTGTACTCTTCTAGGCCTTGTGCCTGCTGGACCTCACTTACTTACTTCTTGACTCTGCTTGTACTGTGATCTTTATATATATGCCTGCATGTTTACACTTGCTAGGTTGTGATCACTGTATCTCTTGCTATATTATCAACCTGCATGTGAACTGGTCTTGTGACCACTTGCTTGTGCTCGGAATTTGTGTGGTATCCTTGAGATCCACCCTGAGCTTGTTTTGCTTTGCTTTGACTGGTCTTGTGACCCCTTGCTCTCCCCCACTTTGCCTATGGGGGTGTGTCAAACATTATATGTGTTGTGTTTGTTTAGGCTACAGTGGGTTAGCCTATAGGGGGTACACAATTCTAGGGTTAGGTACTTGTACTGATTTCACTGCTAGTTCAATCATTCCTGTCTGTTGATTTCGACAGCCACGTGCCTGTTTCCCAATTGAAACTAGCTACTGTCCCTCCTCAATTCCATGGATTGGGCTCCCTTTACACATTTGATGGTACCGTGGTCCTTGGATACGAAAAAAGGAAAAAGAATCAGAACATATACGCCATCAGCACCAGGCCCACAATTAGGATACCACAAATGCTGGTTGCTGGAATGATTTCCGTCACCCCTACGGCCTCGTCTCCATGGACCTCCATGTACTAATGGGGTTTGGTAGGACAGCTCACGAACATGCCTCAGACTGTATTTTTCATGTCAACTTACCTTACCCAACCCACCTCCTTGCTGCTACCGCTCTGCCCCACCCCTTCCACCTCATCCTCACGGACCTCTAGATGTCGGCATGAATGGGCTGCAGGCGATGTGGTGGGAATTTCATGCCAATACTCGCATTTCATTTCTCTCCCCATCCCACCTCTCCCTTCCCAGATGCTAGGCATGATGGGTTGTATTCCAACAGGCTGGAGGCGACCCGGAAGATCCGAGCGCGGGGGAGGGCTCAGGGCGGGGGGCATGTGGCCATCATTGCGCTCACAGCGGATGTGATTGCCGGCACGAGCCAGCAGTGCTTTGCCGTCGGCATTGATGAATACCTCTCCAAACCCCTCAACGATGCCCCCCTCTCCCACGCCGGCTGGCGCTGCTTCGCCATTAGTGCTGCGATCAGAGATTGATCGTAGCCCGGGATCTACCCAGGAAGGTTCGCACGCAGTGAAATAGTTGGTGGGCCCTTGACCTCAATAGCAGAGTGAATGTAAATGCTTGAGATGATAAAAACATGCAAACAAAATGATATAAATAAGAGTACAAGGGAATACGAAGCGACCTATCTAGCCATGTACTCTAAGGGGTACATTCCCTTATTCAAATTCACTCCCAACCGTGCGGCGCGTACAGTTTCGTAACTGTTCCCGCCAAAACCATCCTGCCTGCAGCTGCCCGATGCCGTCTGCTTCCGACGGTCCAGATGCGTCCCAACTGTCCGACGCTTCGAGTCAATTCCAACCGTCTGACGCTTCGCGTTCATTCTCGTTACTGCGTGCTTCTCTTTGTTGCGGTGAGGAGTGCATAGTAGTATCAAATATCACTATTCGTAACACCCCCCTTCACTCCTGGCCGTAGCTCGACTTGACCTGCTTGACCACGCCGCTGAGTTCGGAGCAGTGCTGATACTGCTGGCGTGGCAGTCGCTTCGTGAGGAAGTCTGCTGCCATGTCACCCGTCGGGCAGTAGGTCAAGTTGACCTTGCCCTTGTCCACCTCGTCCTTCACGAAGAAGTACCGCAGCGCAATGTGCTTGGTGCGGTTGACGAAACCAGGTTTGTTCGCGATACGAATCGCGCTCTGGTTGTCGCAGTGAAGGCGGAAGGTCGGCGAAGTCGGAATTTTCGCCTCTTGCAGAAGTTCCTGCAGATAGAGGCCCTCGCGAACTGCTGCGGTTGCTGCGATGAATTCCGCTTCGGCAGATGACAGGGCAACCAATTCCTGCTTCTGTGAATTCCAGGAGATTGGTCCCGATGGCTCGAGTCGGAACAGGAAGCCGGTCCTGGACCGTCGATTATCAGGGTCTGCTGCGTGATCGGCGTCCACGTAGCCGATGAGGTTGAAGGATGGGGTTGGTGCAGTTGAGTAGCACAGCCCAATCTTGGGCGTTGAAACGAAGAATTGAAGAGCCCGCTGCAGGTCCAGATGATTCTCGGCCGTTGGTTTGCGTGAGTACTGCGCCAGCTGACTAGCAATGTACGAGAGGTCTGGCCTGCAGGTGACAGAGGCGAAGAGGAGGCATCCCAGCTGCTGCTGGTAAGTCTGAATCCCAGCAGGGGATAGGGCTTTGTTGTCAGGTTTGTGGTTCGGTCCGGGGGTGCGATAGGGAGTTGAGAGAGATGCCGGTGAAATGTTGAACCGCTTCCCTAGCTCCTCTGCATACTTAGCCGCTGAAAGGTGAATGGCCTCAGGAGCGTAGGAGATATTGAGGCCTAGGAACTGCTTCACCTCGTAGTTGCATGTGATGTCGACGCGCCCCGCCAGGGCCTTCTCAAACTGCTCGAGAAGCTCATTGTTTGATCCTGTGTAGAGCAAGTCGTCGACGTACACTGTGAGGAGAATGTATTCGCCGCGGAAATCGCGGCGGTACATCCCTGGATCGTGCGGCAATTTTGACTGCTTCATCAGGGCGCGGACCTTTGTCATCAGCGTGCGGTTCGTCCGCTCAGCTACGCCCTGCTGCTGGTGCGCGTAGGGGAGAGAAATGTGGTGCTCGATCCCCTTTTGCGTCAGGAACGTCTGCATCTGGTTGCTCCTGAACTCTGCTGCGCCGTCAGATTGCCAGATTTTGAGTTTCTTCCCAGATTGCCGCTCCGCGTGCGGCAGCCAGAGGCGAAATACCTCGTAGGCTCTGTCGCGCGACTCCACGTTCACGACCCATACGTAGCGCGTTCCAACGTCGTCGATGAAGGTGAGCGTGTATAGCTCGTCTTCGACTCCGCAATGCCCCACGTTCAGGAAATCGCTGTACACCTTGTGCAGCTTGGGGTAGCGGTTCGTTCCAGGTTCGAGCAGCGGGAACGGTTGGTGGCTCAGCGCAGCTTCGGGGCAGACTGTGCAGTTGCGCGGGTGTGTCGCGCCGCTCACTTCGGAGCCATCAGGGCGCAGGAGTGCGCCAGGAGCGAAGACGCCAGCGTCGATGCAGTTTTTCAGCGTCGCGCGGGAAGGGTGTCCGAGGCGCTGGTGCCAGAGTGCATCGTCAGCGCGAAAGCCGGAGGTGCGCATATAGCGCGCGCGCGCTTCCTCAGGGTCTTCGTCAGGTACAGGAGCAGGTTCTGCTGCTACTTCTTCTACTTCTTCTTCTTCTGCCGCGGTAGTCAGCATCAGCGCCAAGAACTCTCTGTCGCGAATGTCAGAGAGTGGGATGTTGGTCCCAGGGATAGTTCCAGGGACGAGCGTGGGTTGGCGAGGTTCAGGGGCAGGTCCATAAACGGTGCGACGCGGGGTTGACGGCTCGTTGCCCCAAATGATGGTGTCCCACGGGTCGCGATGCGGGGGAATGTCTGCAGGAGGTGGTGCGAGCGGGATGTGGCGCGGGGGACGACCGAGAGGAACGACTGCAAGTGTTGCCTCAGCTTCCGCAGCTTCTTCCTCTTCCCCCCTTCGTTCTTCACGGGAAGTGCCCCACCCGCTGTTGTCGGCGCCAGATGCGGTGCCCCATCCGCCGCTCGCGTTGGCCCAGGTTCCGCCGTTGTCTCCCCAACCGTCGGTGTCGCTTGTTCCCCATCCTCCAGCGCTCCCCCACCCCCCTTCATTGGAGGCGCTCTCTTCCGCTTCGGCTCCCCATGCGCCGCAAGCGAAGGTGCCGCGCGCTTCGGCGAGGCTTTGCTGGCGAAGCTCCTCAGCTTCGCGTTGCGCCAACTCCTCTTCTTGCTCCACGGTGAGTTTCGCCGCGGGGTCGAGTCGATGAGGATACACCTTTCGAAACTCCTCGAGAGTGTAGGGGCGCGGGACTCCTCGTGAGTCCAGGCTTCCGCGGCGTTGTCCGCGCAGAATAGTGTCGAGCCGCTGGGAGGGAGGTCCAGCGTGGGGGCTTTGGTCGGTGCCGAACACGCGGCGAGTAGTCTCCTCGACCTCGAGCTGCGACATCCCTTCTTCTGGTGGCGCGTGGCGCTCTGCTTCAGCGATGGCAGCGAGTCCGCGCCCTGCGATCGCGCTTGTTGATGTCGTCGGCGTGTGACAATCCCTGCAGATCCCATCGGGGTCGGGGTTGTGAAGCGCCGTTTCGCGTGGGTGGGGATGATGCGGCACCCACGGCCTGCCGTCAGGGTGCTTCCAATCCCTGCGGTGGATGTGCTCGAAGCGCAGTGGCACGAGGTCAATCAGCTCGTGCGAATCGCCGCTGCAGTCGGGGATGTCGAAATCCAGGACGTACACCCCATTTTCGGAGTGTGCTCGTCCGATCTGCCTGCGGGGGAAGTTGCGCGCCTCATAGTGCAGCAGGATATCTCGCGTCGCGCGGTCCGTGCTGAGGTCGACGCCGCAGTCCATGAGCTGTGCGGCGGACAGGAGGTTGAAGCGCAGGTTCTGGACGATCAGCACATCGTTAAGCGTGATGTGCGTGCGGCTCCCGCATGCTTTGAGCACGACGATGCCTTGCGCGCTTGCGCGCAGGCGTGTGTTGTTCGCCACGGTGACGTAGGTGACGGCAGGGGTGGGGACGGCGTTGGATATGTAACGCTCGGAGCCCACCATGTGCTGGCCGCAGCAGCTGTCCAGGTACCAGGTGTTGTAGTGCTTGTTGTCGTCACGTGCGAGCAGCGCCAGTCGCGGCGTGACGATGTGCGGAGTGTCGAACTTCAAAAACTGTTCGCGCGAGAGCCAGTCAAGTGGCGCCACCCGCATATCAGGTACGTGCGGGGGACTTTCAAGCAGCGGAACTGGAAGATTCCAGTCTTGGTCGTCGTCGTCGGTGAAATCGTGGCGCGGGCTAAACGGGTTGTTGTTGGTGAACGCGCCAATCGGGTGCGGTGCCGGCTCAGGTGACGGTGAGCGAACGCGATGACGACGCGACTCGCCTGTCATTGTCAGAATGTTATTCTCTAGCCTGTAGTGGGGTGCTCTGTAGCGAGTACAACCCATCTAGGGTTTGCTATATGTATCCTCATTGCTGCTAGTGAAAACCCTCTTCTTTTGCCTAAACTGTCTCTTGCCTAGCTAGGACTCTCCTAGCTATGGCTCCTAACACTACATACTATTTTGACATGGTATCAGAGCTTAACGTTCCTGGCCTGTGGGCCCACTTCACTGCTTCCGCTGCTACTGCTACTCCCTGTCCGCCGCGCGCCCCGTGGTGCGCGGCGTCGAAATTAGGGTTTTCAGCCCGCCGTGCGCCCCGAGGCGCGCGGCGGTTTTCTGCCCGCCGTGCGCCCCGAGGCGTGCGGCGGTTCTCTGCCCGCCGTGTGCCCCGAGGCGCGCGGCGGGTTTCTGCCCCGTCACTCGGCGCGTCGCCCCCGGGAGGCGCTGCGACGGGCGACGGGGACCCGCGCGTCGCCCCCCGTCGCCCGTCGTGGCCTGCGCGCGGCCCGTACAGCCGGCGCGCGGCCCGTACGGGCTGCGCCAGGCCTGCGCGCGGCCCGTACGGGCTGCGCCAGGCCCGCGCGCGGCCCGTACGGGCTGCGCCAGGCCCGCGCGCGGCCCGTACGGGCTGCGCCAGGCCCGCGCGCGGCTCGGACCGCCTGCGCGCGGTTCGGGAGGCTGTGCCAGGCCCGTGGGCGGCCCGTTCTTCGCTGCCCCTGTCCTCCCCGCTGTCCCCCGTGCTTCTGAAGGCGCCCCACCCCTCCTTCTGCCCGTTCTCCTGGATTAGGGTTTGGGGGTGGGGGGTATGGGGGTGCAGCTTCTGAGTGCCGTTCCCTGCTCCTCCTCCTCCTCCGTCTCCCTGTGCTGCAGCTGCCGCTGAGGGGGGTGGACCTGTTGGAGCCGACGGAGTGGTACTAAGGGGGGGGTGAAAGGGGAGTGGAGCTAGCGGTGTAGCAGCGGGTGTGTGTTAGGGGGAGTGGGATAGTTTGGGGAGGTTGAAGGGGGTGGCCGCCGTCAAGCCAGCAGCTCCAGTCGCCCGTGAGACCGTTGCGCCAGTCGCCCGTGAGCCCGTTGCGCCAGTCGCCCGTGAGCCCGTTGCTCCAGTCGCCCGTGAGTCCGTTGCTCGTCTGCCGCTACTTTTAGCCGCGGAGCCAGTTACTCCAGTAGCCCGTGTGCCAGTTGCTCCAGTTGCCAGTGTGCCAGTTGCTCCAGTTGCCCGTGTGCCAGTTGCTCCAGTTGCGCCGTGTGCCAGCAGCTTCAGCTGCCGCCCACTACCTCCTCTCCTCTCATAGTCTCTTTCCTCCTCCTCACTTGCCCGTTGTGACTACCACTAGCTTTGCTCATAATTGTGAACTTTAAACTATTGCTTCTTGAACTTGTGCTCAGAATGTGTGGTGACATTGTGATCCACCCTGAGCTTGTACTGCTTTGTTTGCTCTGCTGATTACACCCCACTTTGGCTATGGGGGTGTGTCAGAATGTTATTCTCTAGCCTGTAGTGGGGTGCTCTGTAGCGAGTACAACCCATCTAGGGTTTGCTATATGTATCCTCATTGCTGCTAGTGAAAACCCTCTTCTTTTGCCTAAACTGTCTCTTGCCTAGCTAGGACTCTCCTAGCTATGGCTCCTAACACTACATACTATTTTGACAGTCATGGCCATGTTGCTCATGACATTGCGAACTGGGGCAGTCGATGACGGCTGCTGCTGCTGATGCTGAACCGCTGGGTTCAGGTTGCGCGCGGGAGGGGGCTGATACCCCTGGGCTGGACGCACGTCGCCTCGTGCGTCTTGACGGCCGGACCAAGTGCTCGGATTGGTCTGGCGAGGGCGAGATCGGTTCTTGCATCGATCCGCCAGATGCCCGAAGTTTCTGCAGATTTTGCAGTAGAGGCGCCGTGGCTTTCGCTCTTCAGTGTTGTCGGCGTAGAAGGCGAGCCGTTCGCGTTCTCGTCGCGGCGCTGGTCGCTGCTGATCCATATCCCTCTGTTCGACGAGAAGGGCGGCGCAAAGGGCGGCCTCCGAGATGACCCCCTGCTGTCGGAGAAGCGCCTTGCAGGGCCGCCATTCTGGGCCGAGCCCTTGAAGCACGATGTTGACGAAGATTTCTTCTGAAATCGTGCTTCCCAACTTCACGATTTGATCGCGAAGGCTCCGACAGCGATTAAGGTAGTTGTTGACCTTCTCCCCTGCGGTCATCTTGGTTTCCAGGAGTTCCTGGAGTAGTCGGCTCGAAGAGACAGAGTTCTTGGGCTAGTAGACCCCTGTCAGGTGCCGCCAGGCGTTAAGGGCTGGAGCAGCTGTGGTTTTGTATGAACGAATGTTGAGCTGCTCCGCCGCCGACATATTCCGCAGGAGCACCCCGTACGCCATCAGCGACTCGTTGTAATACCGCGCCTTGGCGTCGTCGGTGTCCTCAGCAGGCTCCGCGTAGCTCCCGTCGAAATAGTGAAAGATCTGGGCGTTCTGAAGCAAGAGCTCTAGCTCGAAGCTCCAGGTGTAAAAGTCTCTGCCGTCAAAACAGGTACTTGTCTTTATTTTTGATATGCTGAGAAACCTTGATTGAGCGGAGAGAATTGCCTCTTCACTGGGACGGGGAGTCTTGGGGGTTGAGCCATTGGTGTCGAGGGAGAAAGTTTGCGGGGTGACATTCTGGCCAGTTGGGGCCGGTTGAGATGGTTGCGAGGATGTTCCCGCATCGCCATTCCGCAATGTTTGGAGCCCTTGCTCCAAACCGGTGAGTCGCTGAAGAAGTTGTGCGAGAACTTCGGAGTTGATTGTCGTCGTGTTCTCGCTTGTCGCAGCCGGATTGGGTTGCGCTTCAGCCGTCAGATTAGTCTGACCACCAGATCCTCCGGCCATCTTCACTCGTGAGCGTGTGCCGGACGCCACTTTCCGAATGTCGCAATTTTCGGGAGTGGCAGTGCGAAGGATTCCTGAGCCGCTCTCATACCATGCTGCGATCAGAGATTGATCGTAGCCCGGGATCTACCCAGGAAGGTTCGCACGCAGTGAAATAGTTGGTGGGCCCTTGACCTCAATAGCAGAGTGAATGTAAATGCTTGAGATGATAAAAACATGCAAACAAAATGATATAAATAAGAGTACAAGGGAATACGAAGCGACCTATCTAGCCATGTACTCTAAGGGGTACATTCCCTTATTCAAATTCACTCCCAACCGTGCGGCGCGTACAGTTTCGTAACTGTTCCCGCCAAAACCATCCTGCCTGCAGCTGCCCGATGCCGTCTGCTTCCGACGGTCCAGATGCGTCCCAACTGTCCGACGCTTCGAGTCAATTCCAACCGTCTGACGCTTCGCGTTCATTCTCGTTACTGCGTGCTTCTCTTTGCTGCGGTGAGGAGTGCACAGTAGTATCAAATATCACTATTCGTAACAATTAGGTTATTATTACATACATCTCGATGCCGGTATTGTTTCCAACCATGATAATTCCTACGAAGAGATGCTTTACTATAATGTTACCTTTTTTGTTACTTTTTATGCTTAATTTTTTTCTGGTAATGGAAGTGTCGAGAACACTGTTTTCCCTTGCAGGTAATCTCATGTGGTTTTGCGTGACTCGCGGCGCCTGAAACGAACGTCGCGGGCCAGTTTTGACAAGCCCCAGGACCAGATGCTCCTCGTCACAGATGTTTTAACATACGATCGGGAACGATTCAGAACATTCCTAATAATTTCTAGAACGGTTCGGCGAGGTTTTGCGAGTTTCCGGGTTGGCTAAGCAGCCCTTCTTGGCGGCATGAATTGCGGAGCCAAATCTGGCTTCACCGAACTGTACCACCCGAAAAACCTGAATGCTGTCGGTGGAGACCATGGTCACATGGCGCGAAATGGGATTTCAAGGGTCAGAAGAACTCAGGAGAAAATTGAAGACGACTGCCCCGGTAAGGCAGCACGTTTGCCTATTCAGCACGCCTACTCATCCCAGTGACCGCCAACTTCCAGCTCGCAGGAAGCAGAACTTTACGGTAAAGCCACCTGGACCGCCATCGCACGTAGCGGCTCGCGAGTTTGCTGGCGCTCCCGTTTCTCGAGCAAGCAGCGCTTCTAGCTATAAAATCACCTTGGCTTTTCCTAAAAAAGCACTCTCATTTTATAGGAGATCGAGCCGCCATCCTCGCAAGGATCACGTTTATTTTAGGCTACTAGTACCACCTCCTAAAGCCGCCATGGCCAAGATGTCGCTGCCACCCGCGCTCGTCCTCGCTGGTGAGTTTTAAACACGCAGACCCTGCTGGTTCTTTTTCTCGAATGATGCTCGGAGCTCTGGCTGTCAGCCTGAGGGCTGAGACGGATTTTTCCTAACCGAATTTTGGCAGTCAATCCCTGTTGCTTCCGACCAAATCTGTTGCCGAGTCGGCAAAATCTGCGTGTTTTCCTCAAACAGAGAAATCAGAAACAGTTAGCTGTAGTGCAATTTTTCAGAGGTTCGTCGGGCCTTACTTTTCTATAAACAACCTAATCTTCTTCGTGCACGTACCCCTGTGCAGTGCTGCTCTCTCTCACCTGCAGCGCCGTCGCCGGCCGCCACCTGCTTCAAACCGCCGGCAACACTTTCTGTACGGCGGACTAATCTTGCTGCTACCACTCTTTTTGTTGAAGCACTCTCTAACTTGTCTGCATCATCATCACGTTCGATATACGTTCGAAGGACTCCCCTTCCTGCCGTGATTCCGTCTTGACTCCACTTGTTTCTCTCCCCGTCTCCCGTCCCTGGCGCGCAGACCACGCGACGTCTAGCATGTGCTCTACGGGAAAAATGACTGCCTCGCTCACGCTGGATGCTAACGTGTAAGCGTCACATCGCGCTGAATATTCACTTGACAACATATGCTTCCGATCTGGTCTGACTATGTTCACCTTTATCACGCTGAACGTGCATTGAGAGGTCCCCACTAATAGCAGCATGAACACACCTGACTCATTCCGAGTGTAGCATGAATAAACCTGCAGAACTGCCTTCTTTGTCGTCCTTCTCATCCTCCCTGTCTCAACGCCCTTCTCCTCCCCTCTCCCACCCTCTCCCCTCCCCCTGTCTCCCCATGCAGCACATCCACAGACCAAGTTACCAACTTCACTATCCGCATTTCAAACGCACCCGTCTCGTCAGCCACAACAATCACCAATCCGAAAATCTACAGCTACGGCACCGGGGCCACAGTGGCCCAGTTCAGCTGCACATACACGGCGGATTCGAGAACCAGCATTTATACCTGCAATGTTGTAGAAAAGGTGTCTCTCACTTACGCGTACAAGCCAGTCGGCACCTTGAAGGCGCTGATCGACGCTGGGCTCCTCAAGAGTCCCTCGCCCTTGCGTGTTTCGGTTCAAGTTAGCGGCGTCACGAACATAAATGGGACCGTCTCAGGAACTGCGACAAGCTACTGAATGGCACGTCTTTTACAAGGATTTCCAGTGGGCAGTTATTGTGTGGTGGACTGACGTTTGCATTGCTGTTACTAAGACTATTTTCTTATTCATAATATCATGAGCAGGAATTCTTCTTATGTTCAGGGCCTGTGCTTCTGAAAGTTCTCATGTTTGCAGCCTTGCCTTGCCTTTCTCAGTAGGAAAAAAAACTAATTCATCAACTCATTAGATAGAGCCTGTAGACAGATAATTTGATCTGTTCTCATTGATCTATTTCGTAAATTGGATTTCTCTCTTTCACAATGAATGCATTGCAGTAGCAAATATTTGTTAAGTCTCAGCGCTACCCCTTTTACAATAGCTCTAGTGCGAACGTGAATGGTGCAGTGTTGTGGAAATATAGTGCCTTACAGGGTATGCTTTAAATAACCCATCCTGCAGTAGCCCCATCGTGTGAATTCCCTTGAACTTTCCTATAAATAAGTTACTTACGGTTCAGGACATGTGGCTGGTGCTGCGGAACTTGCTATATCGAACATGTAGGAGTTTTGGGGGGTTGGGTGATTTTTGGGGTCCCGCACTTGTGCGTGAATCTTTCCAGTACGATTTCGGAAGTTTCAGAACGTTCAATACTTGTTCATAACGGTTCAATGATGTACAGCGACAGATTAGCTTGTAACATAGGCACTTCCTGCGTGAGTCGCGCTGGCAGGAGATTCCGGGCTTCACCAGGTGACCTCTCGAACTTCCTGAAACCGCAGTTTGGCCTGCCTGAGTCACATGCGGCGAGACGCGCGGCGAGACGCGGATTTGTTCTGGCTGGGGCATCAGTTGAGGCGAAATAGGGAGAAGCGTAGCGATTTTGCCTATTCAACACGCCAAATGTTTCGTCACAGAAAAAGAACCAGTTCTGAGGCCAAGGCACCCTTAGAGTCTGACCGTGACACCGCGACCACATCCCGCGAGTGTCGATGGCATCTGACACGACGATCCGCGCATGGCGCTCCCTGTCAAGCGGCGGCGCATGTCATGCCGCACAGCTGCGCGTCGCAACCACATAGCAGCCCTCCACTGTCCTCTGCACGTGCGGCTTCCTTCTATATCGCGTAGGCAGCTCGACTGTCCATAAAGCGTCTTTTCCGTCGGCGCACCTAATATTTCCAGCCCGTTCGAGCCTCCATTCAGACCTTGTGGCCCTAAATCGCGGCGCTATCCGCAAGTTCCAGCAATAGCTTCCCAACCAGCCATGGCGAACATGTCACCGCTGCGACCCGCGTTCGTCTTGGCCAGTGAGTAGGATCTGATCGCGCTGCGTTTTTCTACCTGGTCTGATTTTGCAAAAAAAAACTTAATGAAAACATTCAGGATCAGACCTGGAGGCTCTCATCCCGAGGGGCTAGTACAGCCCGAGTGTAAAGTGCCAACCCTAATTTCCTCGTGTCGTGCTCGTCGTTCGTCCCGTGCATGCAGTGCTGCTCTCTCTCGCCTGCAGCGCCATCGGCGGCCGCCATCTGCTCCAGATTACCGGCACTCGCTGTACGACTCTCTCTCGTCGGGCGAATTATGTAACGCCTGTGGGCTGAGTGTTAATGGGCATTCCGCTGCGCCAAATAACACCCTCGTTTTGACCCAGTGGGTAGCGAGGTGTTATACTGGAATCAGAGCCTAGGGTTCAAATCCTGGCTGACCCCACATTTTCCGTCTGTGGCGAGAAGCACGTTGACACCAGGGGGGGACGAGTGTAACGCCTGTGGGCTTGAGTGTTAATGGGCATTCCGCTGCGCCAAATAACACCCTCGTTTTGACCCAGTGGGTAGCGAGGTGTTATAAACTAACATGCTGTTACTGCATGCACTCTCTTCTCCTTGACGCATTCTCCTTTTCTACACATGTTCTTCTTCCGTACGCACTGCTATAATAACGCTCGATACACTAGGGGCAAGTTCATGCTCCTCCGCTTATCCTGCCATAACTCCGTTGCTCCTCTCTTTGCGCGTGTTCCTCTGACCCTTCTATCTGCCTAATTCCCCTTCCTTGTTGCTCTCCCTTTTCCGCGATGCGCAGATAATGCGTTTTCTAAGCTGTACACTACTAATTTTGTTCTGGGGGGCAAGGCCACGCTGAGTGCTAACGTGTAAGCCTCTTACATCATGTTGAATTCTCTCCCGTTGTTTTGCGTAAAACCCCGAACGCTGGTTATCTCCTTTCACGTTGACTATGTGAACATTCCACTATCCTTCTACTACTCATTCACTCTTTCACACTAAACCCGCAGAAAGAAGCTCCTCACTGGTAGCAGCAGCCTAGATCATCCGAACAGATGCTAGCATGCATGCACTGCATTCTCTGTCATGCTCTCATCCTCACTGTCGTTTCCAAGTCTCTATCGCCTCCCCTACTGGTTCCCCCTTGCAGCATGGCCACTGTCCAGTCTACCTCCTTCACCATCACGCTTATTGGGGTACCCGCGGGGTCGACCCCCACATTCACCACTCCCGGCTACTATAACTCCACCTCTGGCGCCCTCGTGGCCGAGTTCCCCTGCACATTCCAGCTTGACGCAACAAGCGGCAATTACTACGTCAACTTTGCAGAAAATGCCACACTCACAACTGCGTATGAGCCTGTCGGCACCCTCAAGACGTTAATCGACGCTAAGCTGTGTCAAACTATATGTGCTGCATATTGTCTAGGCTGTAGTGGGGTAGCCCATATGGGGTACAACCCAATTAGGGTTTACTACTTGTACTCCTGCATCCTGTTAGTTCACATCATTCCTGCTGCTAGATTCTAACATGGTTTCAGAGCACTAAGGTCCGTAGGACCGTTTTTTTTTCGGGCCCACCTACCGCTGCGGTTACCGCGCTACCCCACGTGCCTGCCAGCCTTGCCTTGCCTTGAGACGTGCTGCCCTAGGCCGGTGCGCTGCCCCTAGAGGCCCGTAAGGCCCGCGCGCTGCCCGCACCGAGATCGCGCAGCCCGCCCCGAGTCGCGCGCAGCCCGCTGCAGCCACGCGCAGCCCGCACCGAGCCGCGCGCAGCCCGCTGCAGCCGCGCGCAGCCTGCACCGAGCCGCGCACAGCCCGCTGCAGCCGCGCGCAGCCCGCACCGAGCCGCGCGCAGCTCGCAGCTGCCGCGCGCAGCCCGCGCCGAGCCCACGCAGCCCGCGTCGAGCCGCGCGCGGCCTGCTACGGCCTCGCGAGGCCCGCGCGCGGCCCGCAGCAGCCCGCGCCGAGCCGCGCGCGGCCTGCTACTGCCTCGCACGGCCCGCGCGCGGCCCGCAACAGCCCGCGCCGAGCCGCGCGCGGCCCGCTACTACCTAGCGCGGCCGCGCGCGGCCTGCAGCAGCTCCGGGCGCTGTCCGCGCAGCCCGCGCCGAGCCGCGCGCGGCCCTCTGCCTCGGCCTCGACCTGCCGCTGATGCGGCCCCGCCCTGCAGCTGCCGCGGCCCCGACCTGCCGCTGATGCGGCCCCGCCCTGCAGCTGCCACGGCCCCGACCTGCCGCTGATGCGGCCCTGCCCTGCAGCTGCCACGGCCCCGACCTGCTACTGCCGCTGAAGCGGCCCCGCCCTGCAGCTGCTTCGGCCCTGCTCTGCAGCCGGTGTTGCGGCCCCGACGTCGCCGCTATCGAGCGCCGGCCCTGCTCGCCCGGTGAGCGCCTGCTCTCCCAGCCTTTGGTGAGCGACTGCCTGCCTGCCTGACGGCCTGCCTGCCTGCCTGCCTGCCTGCCTGCCTGCCTGCCTGCCTGGCTGCCTGGCTGCCTGCCTGCCTGCCGGCCTGCCTGCCTGCCTGCGCGCCTGCCTGCCTGCCTGCCGGCCTGCCTGCCTGCCTGCCGGCCTGCCTGTCTGTCTGCCTGCCTGTCTGCTTGCCTGCCTGCCTGCCTGCCTGCCTGCCTGCCGGCCTGCCTGCCTGCCTGCCGGCCTGCCAGTCTGTCTGCCTGCCTGTCTGCTTGCCTGCCTGCCTGCCTGCCTGCCTGCCTGCCTGCCTGCTTGCCTGCCTGCCTGCCACGCCTGGTCAGATGCAGCTCCAGCGACGTTCACGCGAGCCTCTCACGCCCCAGCAGCTTAGTGAGTGGTATACTAGCTGGGGTTGTCGCGGTAGCCGTAGTAGCTGTCGCCCTGGGGCTGGTCAGTTGGGAGCGTCTAGCAGTGGCCAGCTGCAGCTGCAGGGGCGTCCACGCGAGACACTTACGCCTCGGCAGCTCCATGAGTGGTACGCTCAGTGTAGCAGGTCTACACGTACAGTTCGCTGCCCGTACGTCATTCGCACAGGTGCTAGGACTGGTCAGCCTTGTGGGACGCTTGGTCACACACAGTCCCGCTGCTTCGCCCGTCTGAGTGACGACTGGCGCACAGTTTGGCGACGAGGCTGAGCTCCCCACCTGGCTGGAGCTGCATGGACAGAGGGTAGATATCTTTGCGCCTGACTATGATGCTATTCTCACTGCCATGTATGCATTGTCTACTAGTGCTGACCGTGCCTGTTGCCTGTGCGTACCGCCTGACCCTGGTGAGGCTGCTGCTCTAGGTGCTAGTGCGTCTCCTACTCTAGGTGCTGGTGAGGCTGCTGCTCTCGGTGCTAGTACGTCTACTGCTCTAGGTACGGGTGAGGCCGTGGCTTCAGGTGCTGCCGTGTCTGCTCTCTCTGGTACTGCGCCCACTGCGGTCTCACACACCTTCACCCTTGACTCAGGAGCTTCCCGCTCCTTCTTTCGCGACTGCACCGCACTCACGCCGCTCCGTCGGCCAGTCCCGGTCTCCCTGGCGGACCCCTCTGGGGGTCCAGTCCTTGCCCACTATTCCACGGTTCTGCCGTGTCCGGCCGTCCCGTCCGGCTCGCTGTCAGGTCTTTACCTCCCCTCGTTCTCTACGAACTTGGTGAGTGGAGCTGACCTCCAGGATGGGGGGGTTCACCAGTTCACTCCTGCGAGTCAGCGAGTGACTCACTGTACGTGTGCTAGGACGGGCCGGCACTTGGCCACGTTCACCCGTGCACCTGGCTCGAGTCTGTACACACTGACCACTGAGTCCCCTCAGGTAGCTGCGTCTGCGTCTGCGTCTGCGTCTGGTCAGCTGGCGGCCCCCTGCGAGTGTCGCGCTTTGTCGCACGACACTCTCCTGTGGCACCACCGCCTTGGTCACCCCTCCTTGCCTCGCCTGCGTAGCATGCACTCTCGCTCCCTGGTCTCTGGTCTCCCCAGGTCTCTGCCTGCCCTCCCTCCCTCGCCTGCGCCGCCCTGCATTCCTTGCGTCGAGGGGCGGCAACGCGCTGCTCCTCACTCCTCCTCGTTTCCTCCCACAGAGGCTCCACTGCAGACGCTCCACCTGGACGTGTGGGGCCCAGCCCGCGTCCAGGGACAGGGCCGCGAGCGGTACTTCCTGCTGGTCGTCGACGACTACACGCGTTACACCACGGTCTTCCCCTTGCGGAGCAAGGCGGATGTCCCTACTGTTTTGATCCCCTGGATCCGCGCTGTTCGTCTCCAGCTCCGCGAGCGGTTCCGGTCGGACTTTCATGTCCTGCGTCTGCACTCTGACAGAGGTGGTGAGTTCTCCTCCGACCTCTTGGCAGCCTACTGTGCGGAGCACGGCATCACCCAATCGTTCACGCTTCCGGCCTCTCCGCAGCAGAATGGGGTTGCTGAGCGCCGCATTGGCTTAGTCATGGAGGTCGCTCGTACCTCCATGATCCATGCGGCTGCCCCTCATTTTCTGTGGCCGTTTGCGGTCCGGTATGCCGCGCATCAGCTCAACCTCTGGCCCCGTGTCTCCTTGCCGGAGACCTCGCCCACACTGCTGTGGACGGGGAAGGTTGGCGATGCGTCGCGTTTCCGGGTCTGGGGTGCTCGTGCCTTTGTCCGCGATACCACCGCGGACAAGCTCTCCGCCCGCGCTGTTCCCTGTGTCTTCCTTGGCTTTGTCCCTGACGCGCCTGGTTGGCAGTTTTACCACCCCGCCTCGCCCCGTGTCCTTGCGTCTCAGGACGTCACGTTCGACGAGTCGGTTCCCTTTTACCGTCTCTTCCCCTACCGCACTGCCCCGCTCCCCCCTCCGCCGCTCTTCCTCGCTCCAGGTGCTCCCCAGGTAGACCCCCTCCCCGCTCCCGGTCCTGCTCCTTCAGGTGTTTCTCAGGTAGACCCTCCTCCCTTGACTGCGCCGGTTGAGGTCACTGGTGACTCAGGTCCTACTGAGAGTGGTCCTGCTCGGGGTGCTCCTTCTGGGGGTGCTGAGCCTTGGGGTGCGGAGCCTGGGGGTGCTGCGCCTGGGGGTACTGAGCCTGAGGGTGCGGAGCTTGAGGGTGTGGAGCCTGGTGGTGCTGAGCCTGAGTGTGAGGGGTCTGGGGGTGCTGAGCTTGGCGGTACTGCCGCTGGAGGTTCGGGAGCTGCTGGAGGGCCTAGTACTGGTGGCGCTGGAGCTGGAGGTTCTGGAGCTGCTGAGGGTGCTAGCGCTGGAGGTTCTGGAGCCGCTGGAGGTACTGGTGCTGAGGGTACTGACACCGGAGGTTCTGGAGCCGTTGGGGGTGCGGGCGCTGAGGGTTCTGAGTCTGCTGTTGCGCGGTCTCCTTGGAGTGGCCGCCTTCGTCCACGTGTGCCTCTCACCCCACAGCAGCTGCAGGACTGGTACGGTCACCGTCAGCGTCGCGCTACTGGAGCTAGGAGTCGTGCTGGTCCTTTGTCTACTGGAGGTGCTGGAGTTGCTGGTTCTGGGGGTGCTGCTGCTGGAGACACTGAGGTTGGAGACCCTGGGGCTGGAGGTGCTGGTTCTGGGGGTGCTACTGCTGGAGACCCTGAGGTTGGAGACCCTGGGACTGGAGGTGCTGGTTCTGGGGGTGCTGCTGCTGGAGACACTGAGGCTGGAGACCCTGGGACTGGAGGTGCTGGTTCTGGGGGTGCTGCTGCTGGAGACACTGAGGCTGGAGACCCTGGGACTGGAGGTGCTGGTTCTGGGGGTGCTGCTGCTGGAGACACTGAGGCTGGAGACCCTGGGACTGGAGGTGCTGGTTCTGGGGGTGCTGCTGCTGGAGACACAGAGGTTGGAGACCCTGGGACTCGAGGTGTCGGCTCTGGGCCTGGAGCTTCTGGAGCTGCTGGAGGTACTGGAGCTGCTGGAGGTACTGGAGCTGCTGGAGGCACTGGAGCTGCTGGAGCTGCTGGTTCTGGTGCAGCTGCGCCGTCACGACTGTTCTTCGCTCCGCCGTCTCCGTCGTCTCTGCCGCCGTCTGCCTCTGTTCTTCGTCAGGTTCTTACTCTTCCGTCGTCTACTGGTCTTCCGTTACAGTCTGGCTCACCGCTGCCTGCTCCTTCTCCTTACACTGAGCTGACCGGTAGTCCAGCTGAGCGTCGTGAGCCTGCGTCGCGTCCTGTTTCGCCTGTTCGTCCTGGTCGTACCGGTCGTCGTGTTCCTCGTTCGCGCCAGCCGGCTGTCCCCGGCGCACACCTCGTAGTCCGTCGTCCTTCCTCTGCTCCGCAGCCTGTTCCTCTGCCGTCTCCCCCTGCGTCCTCTCTGCCTGCCGTTCCGGACCCTGAGTCTGACCGGTTTCGTACTGAGCACCCTACTGTCACGCGTCTCCTAGCCACTGTTGTCACTGACCCGTCGTTTGAGTCTACTGCTGCGTCTGCCTTGGTCGCTGAGCTTGTTGACTTTGTTGCTGCCTGTCGTCTAGACTACGCTGCTTGTCTTGTTGCTGAGTCTGAGTCTGTCTGTCCTCCGTCGCGCTGGAGCTAGGAGTGGTGCTGGTCCTTTGTCTACTGGAGGTGCTCGTGCTGGAGACACTGAGGCTGGAGACCCTGGGACTGGAGGTGCTGGTTCTGGGGGTGCTGCTGCTGGAGACACTGAGGCTGGAGACCCTGGGACTGGAGGTGCTGGTTCTGGGGGTGCTGCTGCTGGAGACACAGAGGTTGGAGACCCTGGGACTGGGGGTGTCGGCTCTGGGACTGGAGCTTCTGGAGCTGCTGGAGGTACGGGAGCTGCTGGAGGTACTGGAGCTGCTGGAGGCACTGGAGCTGCTGGAGCTGCCGGTACTGGTGCAGCTGCGCCGACACGACTGTTCTTCGCTCCGCCGTCTCCGTCGTCTCTGCCGCCACCTGACTCTGCTCTTCGTCAGGTTGTTACTCTCCCGTCGTCTACTGGTCTTCCGTTACAGACTGGCTCACCGCTACCTGCTCCCTCTCCTTACACTGAGCAGACAGGCAGTCCTGCTACGCGTCGTGAGCCTGCGTCGCGTCCTGTCTCGCCTGTTCGTTCTGGTCGTACCGTTCGTCGTGTCGCTCGTGCGCGTCAGCCGGCTGTCCCCAGCGCACACCTTGTTGTCCGTCGTCCTTCCTCTGCTCCGCAGCCTGTTCCTCTGCCGTCTCCCCCTGCGTCCTCTCTGCCTGCCGTTCCGGACCCTGAGTCTGACCGGTTTCGTACTGAGCACCCTACTGTCACGCGTCTCCTAGCCACTGTTGTCACTGACCCGTCGTTTGAGTCTACTGCTGCGTCTGCCTTGGTCGCTGAGCTTGTTGACTTTGCTGCTGCCTGTCGTCTAGACTACGCCGCTAGTCTTGTTACTGAGTCTGAGTCTGTCTGTCCTCCGTCCGTCGGGGGTGAGTGTGCTCTTAGCACGGACGTCCTTGAGGACAGGCAGGAGGAGTTCCAGTGTCTTGCTGCTGCTTTACCTCATCTTGTGTCCTCGCTACTTGCCCCTGAGGGAGACCCGGATGCACCAGACATTCGACTCCGCGCTCTTACGCAGAGGCGATAGAGGGTCCCTACTCCTCTCAGTGGCAGGCAGCCATGGACGCAGAGATGGCTTCCTGGAAGTCCACAGGCACCTACGTTGACGAGGTTCCCCCACCTGGGGCGAACATCGTCAGTGGCATGTGGATTTTCAGGGTGAAGCGGCCGCCGGGTTCTCCGCCTGTCTTCAAGGCGCGTTACGTGGCTCGAGGCTTCAGTCAGCGAGAGGGAGTTGACTTCTTCCAGACCTTCTCCCCCACCCCGAAGATGACCACTCTTCGGGTGCTGCTGCACGTTGCTGCTCACCGTGACTACGAGCTTCACTCTCTTGACTTCAGCACAGCTTTCTTGCAGGGCAGCCTGCACGAGGAGATCTGGCTGCGCCGCCCCCCGGGCTTCACTGGGTCGTTCCCTCCTGGTACCCAGTGGAGCCTCCGGCGGCCGGTCTACGGTCTCCGCCAGGCGCCACGTGAGTGGCACGACACACTGAGGACTACGCTTGCGGCTCTTGGGTTCGCGCCTTCTACTGCTGACCCGTCGTTGTTTCTGCGCACCGACACTTCACTACCGCCGTTCTACATCCTCGTGTACGTCGACGACTTGGTTTTTGCCACTGCTGACACTGAGGCTCTCGCCCACGTGAAGTCGGAGCTGCAGAAGAGACACACGTGCACAGACTTGGGTGAGCTGCGCAGCTACCTTGGCTTGCAGATCACCCGAGACAGAGCACGTCGCACCATCACCTTGACTCAGTCACACATGGTGCAGCAGGTCCTTCAGCGCTTCGGCTTCACCTGGTCTTCAGCACAGGCCACTCCTCTGGCTACAGGTCACACGCTCTCAGCTCCACCTTCGGACGAGTCCGTAGAGCCGAGTGGTCCTTACCCAGAGCTAGTCGGCTGCCTCATGTACCTGATGACTTGCACTCGACCTGACCTCGCGTACCCTCTTGGTCTCCTGGCTCGCTACGTGGCTCCTGGTCGGCACCGACCTGAGCACATGGCTGCTGCTAAGAGGGTACTGCGTTACTTGTGCAGCACATCAGGCATGGGGCTAGTGCTTGGAGGGACGAGCCCAGTTGTCCTCACTAGGCACTCAGACGCTTCTTGGGTTGACGACCTGGCTACTCAGCGGTCGTCACAGGGTTACACCTTCAGCCTTGGCTCTGGTTCAGTTTCGTGGCGTTCTACACGCTCGTCTTCAGTTCTCGGCTCCAGTTGTGAGGCTGAGATCTACGCCACCGCCATGGCTGCACAGGAGTTACGCTGGCTCACCTACCTGCTGACTGACTTGGGAGAGCAGCCTCGTTCTCCTCCAGTGCTGTACGTTGACAACAAGGCAGCCATTGCCTTGTGTGAGGAGCACAGACTGGAGCACAGAACGAAGCACATTGCTCTGCGTTACTTCCTGGCTCGAGAGTTGCAGCAGCGAGGCCAGCTTCGTCTTCGCCACGTGGCCACTCGGGCGAACACTGCTGATATATTCACCAAGGCACTTCCGTCTGGTGATCATCAGCGCTTTTGTACTCTGTTGGGCCTTGTGCCTACGCTTCCACACTTGCTGTAGTCTCTGCTTGTATTGTGATCTGTACATATATATGTATATGCATGCTGGTTCTTGCTAGGTAGCCATCACTGTACTGTTATTGCTGCATATATATCTCTGCATGTGAACTGGCCCTGTGGCCCTTTGCTTGTGCTCGGAATGCGTGGTGACGTTGTGATCCACCCTGAGCTTGTTTTGCTTCTCTTGACTGGTCGTTTGACCCCTTGTTCTCCCCCACTTTGCCTATGGGGGTGTGTCAAACTATATGTGCTGCATATTGTCTAGGCTGTAGTGGGGTAGCCCATATGGGGTACAACCCAATTAGGGTTTACTACTTGTACTCCTGCATCCTGTTAGTTCACATCATTTCTGCTGCTAGATTCTAACAAGCTGTTCAAGCAACCCACTGCCTTCCTTTTTTCGTTCGCCGTTGATGACGTGCTCGTGACGGCGAAAGTCTCAGCATCTTACTCCAGCTACTGAGTGGCTTGGCATGTCTTGCACTTTTGAGCTGATGCCTGCAATGTGACTGACACTGAGCTGTGATTACTGTGTTGAACCTGCATGTTGTCAGAGGTCCACTGGAGATCCCCGATGATCCTAGGGAAGGGTTACAGGCACGTCGGCCTGGGGGGTTATGGGCGCACTCACCCGCTACACAAACAAGCCCCTTTATCCCAGTGGTTAGTGGCTGGGATTCTGACATGGTATCAGAGCGAAGGTCTCGGGTTCGATTCCCGGTGTGTGCACTTCGGGCATCCTAGTGTGGGGGGGTGTCAGAGGTCCACTGGAGATCCCCGATGATCCTAGGGAAGGGTTACAGGCACGTCGGCCTGGGGGGTTATGGGCGCACTCACCCGCTACACAAACAAGCCCTTTTATCCCAGTAGTTAGTGGCTGGGATTATGACACATGTAGATGTAGATGTTGCATTTTCCAGTTTTTGGGTTGCGAAGCAACCTATTACGATCGTTATGTACAAATTTTTTTCAACCTCGAAAAAAAAATATATATATATAGTGAACGGTAGTTATGGTAAGTGATTGACTGCTACGGTATGTATTTGCCTCGGCAATTCGCCACATTCGTTCTCATTTCCTAGTTTGCCTCGACTGAACCTACCCGTATATTGTATGGATCAAACATGAACATGTGTTGCCGAAATGATGTTACTGTGAACGCATGACTGTCTATTCCGTACCATGTTATGCATAGATGAAGTATAATGATGGATATGGTGAACCAAATATTGAATGAACAATGCATAAATATAATGCATATGCTACTGTGGTAAATATACCATAGTATATTTTCCAGCTTTAAGTCGTAGTTAAATGAATGCTTAGCATGATGGAAATGCGTAACAGTTAATTGACACAGGCTCTATGCTACCGCATCCCCTGCCTAGCATGGGGGGGAGCTCAATAGCATAGTTTCTGAATCATCCAACCGTTACATGAAACAACACAATCTGTGTAAATTAAAAAAATGATCAAGATCCATCAAATCCAGTTCAAGTGGACACACTCACTGAGTGCGCAAAGAACCTTCTCGGAAATGATGGTTTGACCATCTTTTTAAAACCCACAGATCCGCATTGTTAATGCGATGACAGATGCATACGGAAGAGTGTGCACACACAAAGACACGCACTGACACACATACCGATATGCACACAACTCATGACAGAATCCGTTCACACACAAAAGGGCAATGAAAAAAAAAACAGTAAAAACAATAAAACAAATGCAAACAAGATTTATCAATACAATACAGCTCTACAAGTCACAACTATTATCGTTACACTTCATAAGAAATCCTGGCAGCGCGCAGGAAATAGCAAAGCCTCGGGGGGGGGGGGGGGGAGGAGGGGAGGGAAGGGTGGTGGAGGGAAAGAGAGGGGAGGGAGGGGAAGTTTAGATTCTCGTCCAATAAACAGCAAATAAGAGGAAGGCTTAGGACAAGCGAGCTAAATATAGAAAACAACTTGTAAAAAGGCGATTAACCTATTGCGATGGGTTATAAAAAAATCCTATTAACGGTTATAAAAATCAAGAGAAAAAAATGAAACACGACTCAAATAACACGATCTGAAATAAAGGGAAAACGATCTAAGTAACACCAGGAAATGAGGAGGCAGAAAGCAGACTTAAAAAAAACAATGACCGTTAAAAAGAATGGAAAGGAAACGAGAAAAAAACGTGAGAGAAAAAGAACGAGAGAACGAGAACGAGAGAACGAGACAGAATGGAAAAGAGAGAACGAGAAAGAGAGAACGAGACAGAACGCAAAAGAGAGAACGAGAGAGAGAGAGAGAGAGAGAGAGAGAGAGAGAGAGAGAGAGAGAGAGAGAGAGAGAGAGAGAGAGAGAGAGAGAGAGAGAGAACGAGAGAGAGAGAACGAGAGAGAGAGAACGAGAGAGAGAGAACGAGAGAGAGAGAGAGAGAGAGAGAGAGAGAGAGAGAGAGAGAGAGAGAGAGAGAGAGAGAGAGAGAGAGAGAGAGAGAGAGAGAGAGAGAACGGGCAAAGAGAACGGGAGATAGAGAACGGGAGAGTGAGAACGGAGATTGAGAATGGGAGGGAGAGAGAGAACGGCAGAGAGAGAGCGGAAGAGAGAAAACGAGAGAGCGAGAGAGAAGAGAGAAAGAGACAGAGAGAGAGAACGAGAAAGAGAGAACGAGAGAGAACGAACGAGAGAACGAACGAGGGATAGAAAGAGAGTTCAATAAACTACGTTTTCGAAAAAAAAAAAAATCTATGTAGCATATGGGGACAAAAACAGATTTTAAGAACGAAAAAACAATGCAGCTACGAATAGAAGGAGAGGCTCATCGAAGAGTCAGAAGAAGGAGAAGGAAGGTGAAGAAAGGATACAGAAAAAAAGGTAACGGAAACCAAGACAAACGTCACTAGATGCGGAATCTTTTGAAAGGAAGGAACAGCTCGATAAAATCTCAATAAACGGAATGACCGAGATCAGAAAGGAACGAACATGGGACTGGAAGGAAAAAATAAAAAGGGAAAAACAATAACTAGAGCATATAAATAGAGACATCGCAAGGTAAGACGAGAGGTAAGAGCGCGATAGGGAATGAAAAGAAACATGCAGCCTTATTAACGACCTAAGGAAAGCTGACGTCTTTACAAAGGCCTGGAACTTAGGCTTTAACTGCTAGTTAAAACAACCAAATGCGGAAGTAAGACGATTGCGTCGCCTCTTGTTTTTTTTTTAGTGAAACTCTTTGAGCTATCGTCAAGACCAGTGCTTGGGCTCCCTTTGTTAATCTCATGCTGCATTTAAAAAACCACGTCCCTTGGATACAAAATGGCCGGGAATTTCAACATATGAGTTTTACTTGTAGAGACAAAGCCCTCGATCATGTGAGTTTTTTTTTGTACCTATACACATACGCTCGTATTCTCTTTATATTTAGACAGTGAGACTACAATTCTAACATTCGCTTGGTGCTGCGGAGCTTCTTATACTGTACAGACTGTTTCTGTTGCTTCTGCAGATGGTTTTGAGCGAGTTGCGCGCCCAACCAACGTTTTCACCCTGTTTCTCGGTACACTGAACTGTGCCCAACTGCCGGCAGACCTTGTTATCTTCGATTTAACTAATTGAACCATATTAAAACGTGATCGAACCACCTTTAACCGTGAAGTTTCCATCTTGGCTCCATTATGATAAGCACGGTATTATGCATAGTGGATTAGTAGTTTTATTTTAGCCGCGAACTTTCTTTTACCGAAGACCGGCTTCCGAGATGTCTGGTTTCTCGCGGCAGATGCGTAAGATGCGGCTCCTGGAACACTCATGTCAGCTTTCAGGCAAGAGGGGCGGCACCAGATGTTTCATGAAGGAATCGATGTCGAGTTGCAGAGAGTCGATAAGTTGCTGCACTCTGTAAAGCGTTTCCTCTAGATCCTAAAACGGTTGAAAAAAGATGCCGCGGAGTATCAGAATGCTTTGGGTTCTATTGCACCCTGAGCCGTGTCGTGACATTCGGCAGCACCCCCCTGGTACCCCTCGTAACTTGGCGCCAAATGATGCCACATACTGTACCGTGAGCACGGTAACTCGACGCTCCCAGTTCCATGCTGTTCTGCCGCACAGCGCGGAATAGCGACGACGTATCTCAGTTCTGTACGTGCGCGGAATAGCGACGGAATATTCTAAAGTATGAAGGCGTCCGTCCTTCGCATAGTATCTCATCCGTCACTTCGACTCCGTTGTCACGCTGAGAAGTGCCGCCATAATCCGTTGGCAGCAGTAATACCTTCCCTGCCATGGCACACACGTCTCTGCGATTCGCGATTGTCCTCGCTAGTGAGTACCTCAGCGCCATTGCCAGCATGTTCTGTTCGCTCTGGGTGTCCCCCCCCCCCCACCCTTTTGCGATTTTTGTTCCACGAATCATGTGCGTCGTAAGGTCTGCTTCAAACTAGGTCCCTGATTTGTGCTAAACATTCTCCAAGTCCTGATATATATAAACCGAGTCGTTTTCTTCCCGCAGCACTGCTCTCGCTCTCCTGCAGCGCCATCGCCGGGCGTCATCTGCTCCAAACCTCCAACACACGCTGTACGCCACTCTCGCGTTGCTTGTCGCAATGTATTGTTGCGCCGCACGCGCCGCGCTGTCTTGTTGCGCGCCAGACTGTCTTGTTTGCGCGCCACATTGTCTTGTTGCGCGCTCCATTGTAATCGCGTTGGCAGCACGATTGTCAAATCGTTGATAACTTCATCCTTCCGTTTAACATCCTTACTTTCTGTGGTGTATCCTGCGCAGACCAAGCAATGGCTAGGGTTGCCTCTAAATTTCGTACTATGCCTGGCGAAAGTTCCCTCTATGCGGAAGTGTAAGCACCACACCGAACTTATTACCTTTCATTCTCCACTTTTTATCACGCTTAGAAATGTCAAGGTTCCCGCACTCGCGTCAGCAAATCGCAGAAGATTTAAATTATTTATACTGAAGGTTAGCATTGTCTGGCCTTGCAGGACCAATTTTGTTGACCGCATATCTTCCAGGCTGTCTAACACCCTCCAAATCCTGGTCTCCAACCCCCCCACCTCCGCCTCTCCCCTCGCAGCACAGCTAAGTTTCAAAACATCTCCTTCGACTTCCACTTCGAAGGCTTAGCACCCAAGGCCTATGCCACCTTACCCGCTTTCTACGAGAGCGCGACAGGGTACTATGTGGCTGGCATTCCATGCCACGTGACAATAGACCGAGTGAAAGGCACTTGGAATTGCACCGGCTCGCAATCCACAGCGCTCACTACGCCTTATAAGCCAGTTGGGTCCTTCAGGTTCTTGGTCGATGCTGGTCCGTTCAATAATCCCTCGGCCTTCTACGTTGGGGTTACAGTTGACCAAGCAATAGTGGCTGGGGTGACATTTACCGACCTGCTGGTGAAGGGGACGGTGGGAGCGAGTGTAAGGAGCTTCTGACAGATCTCCCTGGCACCAGCAGCATTAACGGCCAGTCTTGATTCTGCCAGCGCTGGGTTTTCACACCCGACTTGTTACTTCCTATCTGCTAGTCCACCTGCTCCTACTTCCATATGGTTCCAAAACATAAGGCTTTGCCGTGGTTTTATGTGTATAATATAAGCTCCACTACCGGAATTTACTTCTCTCAGCCTCAGACATGGCCCAAAGTTGCACCTGGGCCACTCTTTGGGACTACCCAAATACTGATGCAAACACCTGTGGTCATTCCCACCCGCTGCATCAGCAGCGGAACCCCTGGACATCCCCCATCAGAAGAGATTGGAGCTTTGTACCTGCAGTCCAAATATTCATTGTGTGGATACAGATGATGGTGTGCTCAGGATTTTACACTTTGTAGATAACTAAAGCTGCTTTGCAAGATGTGCATTGTAGGTATTTTTCCAATATCACAATGAACCGTATCGTACACAACACAACCTCGACATTTGTCGTTCCCAAATCCCGCAAGGAGTGATGAATGATTCGACGCTGCTGGGTGTTGGTCGCACTCCACCTAGTTCCCGCGCTTTGCGGGGGGTGTTTTACGGGAGAGGCGAACGCTTGCCGATCATGCCGGCCTACGAACGGGAGGAAGGACTCTTCTTTCTTTTCGCGTGCTCCTCGGCGTACTTAGATATTAATGCGGAAGTTATAGGTGACTTATTCGCGGCTTATCTATAGCGGGTCGGAATAGGCGTTCCGCTTCCAGCAAAAGCGCTGTTTCCAGTTCCATTTCGACGCGTCCAGTTCTACTATTGTTGAAGGACGATGCTTGTTCATTTTGCTATTTATCTTGCAGCGGTAGCGACATAGTTAATTTATCGCGAATAAGCAATAAGTCGTTGCGTTACGAAAAATAGCTGAGATCCCGTAGAAGTCGCTGCGGCGACAAAGGATTCTTTGCTGAAGTCATCTCTCTGTGACGGAATGCCGCCCAAAGCTCCTATCACGCGGTAAGCATTTCTTGAAATTTCGAACTCAACTTTTAAAGCTCCCATCACGCAATTAGCTGCTAATTTGAAAGGCTGACTCGTTTTATGCCTTAATAATTCAATCCAGAGATTAGCTTCGGTATTGCGTCTGACACAGTCGATGGTTATCCGAGAACAGACATTCTGGATTCAACCCGTTTTCATATGAATAGAAATCTTCTACACATCTTTCTTACCCACCTGTTCTTTTGCTGTCTAAAGGCCAATCCACACACAAAAGAATATTTCGTCCTACCCCCACCTGTTCACTACCTACCTGCTCCATGCTCCCATCGCAGAGGAAGGTTCCAGGTGATAGAAGGCGATCAGTCCGACAGCGACATAGATGTTTCCCCCTGGCCGCCTTCCTCCGCCTCGTCTGCCGCCGGCAGGGCCGCAACCGGCGCTCCTGCAGGCGCCGCCGCCGCAGCAGCAGGCCCAGTAGAAGCAGCAGGAGCAGCGCCGAGTCGAGGCTTGGCCAAGCAGGGATCAGGGCCGTTGGATCGACGGCGAGTGCTGGACAGCATCAGTGGTCCTCTGCCTGCTCCTGCTGCTGCTCCTCCGTCCGCCACCGCTGCTGCCACTGCTCCTGACTCAGTTGCCGCTATCGCTGCTTCTTCTACTCCTGCGACTTCCGCAGCTGCCACTGCTGCAGCTGCTGCTGCTTCTGCGACTGCTGCTGCTGCTGGGTCTACTAGCACCAGCAGCAGCAGCGGTGGTGGCACCATCAGCAACGTTACGGGTTCATCTAGTGCAGGTAGCACCCGCGCAGGTGCTCCCTCCCAGGAGCCTCGCCCCCGGCAGTTCCTGTCAGGGCCTCTGCCTGCCCTGGACGAGGGTCCGGGGGACGATTGGCGCAGGGGGCAACGGGCGGAGAGCAAGGGGCTAGGGGTAAAGGCAGCGGGCGCAGCAGCAGGAGTTGAGGCTGATGGGAGATCAGAAGAGGAGGCTGCTGCTGCTGCTGTTACAGTAGCTGGTGGTGCCAGTGGCGCTGCATATGCGGGTGTTGGTAGGGCTGTCTCTTGTGTTGCAGAGGCAGTAGGGGGGGATTCGGCGCATCTGGCTGGGAGGGCGTGGTCGTCCGGGCCTTTGCCAGACAAAGGGCCTGCTGGGGCAGCTGCTGGTGTTGCTGGGTTGTCGCGCGGACCAGCAGCAGCAGCAGCAGCAGCAACAGTGGCAGGAGCAGGAGGAGGAGCAGAATGGGCAGCAGTTGCGGCTGCTGTGGTGGGAGGGGGAGAGAGAGAAGTTGGGGTTGGGGCGAGAGGGGACGGCAAGGTGGGTGGGGCGGATGGGCAAGGGGTGGGAGTGAGGGGAAAGGCGAAGAGTGGGCCACTGTTGGGAGACAAGGCTGCAGCTGCAGCCGGGGTGATTGTGGTGGACAGGTTCCTGGTGAAGGACGATGCAGAGCGGTACGTGGTGGTGGTGTGCAGTATAGTGGGGAGGGGGGTCCGCAGAGCAGAGCAGAGCAGTAAGTGGGGGATATGATGGCAGTCTCATATGATAGAATGAGGTGATATAATGTTGCGATTACCATGGTTTTTTGGGTGTGGCCGTGTGTCTGCCCTTCCTTTTCAGGCACCTAAAAAAGCATGGCCGTTTGTCTGCCATGCTATGTGCGCTTTCCTATGCACCCTTGCCCCGTCCCGCTCTCTTCCTGCTCCCCTTCTCCTCCACCCCCCCTCCCCTTCCCCCATCCCCCCATCCCGCTCTCCTCCCTCCCCAACCCCCACTACCCACTCCCCTATTCGCTGACTTCTCCAATGCTCCCCTTTCCACAGTCATCCACCGTCTCCCTGTGTGCCGCTGCGCCCCCCTGCGCCCCCCTGCGCCCCCCTGCGCCCCCTTGCCCCCCTCTCCGCCCCGCTTTTCCCGCCTTTCCCCCCCTTTGCCCCCCTTTGTCCCCTGCGCCCCTTGCGTCCCTTGCCCCTTTGTCCCCCTCTGCGCCCCTTTTCTCCGCCTTTGCCCGCCTGCGCCCTCCTGCAACCCCCATGCCTGTGCGAGCAGGCATGCAGGCTTGAAGGCATCTCGGCAGGGGAAGCTGCCATCGCGCTTCACGTTTGAGCCTGCTGACGACCCGTCGGATTTCGACGACGCCTCTCCTCTCCCTGCTGCTTATCAGCACCCCACTGCGACCTCTTCCATCCCAGCCACTGCTGCTGCTCCCGCCGCCACCTCTGCTGCTTCTCTTCCTGCCGACTGTCCTCCTCCTGCTGCTGCCGCCATCGCTGCTGGTGCCGCTGGTGGTCCTGATTCTGGTGCTGCCGCGGGTGCTCGTGTGGCTGCTTCTGTTGCTGCGCCTGCTGCCTTGTCTGTAACCACAGGCGGTACATCTGGTGCAGGCTCATCTGCTGCTTCTCTTTTAAGCAGAGGTGGTCCTGCGAAGCCCTATTCCGGCCAGATACAGCCTGCGCCAGGTACGCCCTCCCCACATGAGTCCACAGGGGGTGGGGGTTTCACTGTTCATAGAGGCCCAGGTGGAACCACAGGTAGGTTTACAGAGGTGCGGGAAGGGAGAGGGAGAGAGGAGGGGGGGAGGGAGGAGAAGTGGGGCGTGGAGCGGGTTAGAGAGGAGAGAGTGAGGGATGGTTCGTGGGAGGATAAGGAGAGGGAGAAGGGGAAGGAGGAGAGGGAGCGGAGGAGAGATGAGAGGAGCAAGGTGGATAGGGGGAGAGAGGAGAAGGGGAAGGAGGAGAGGGGGAGAGAGGAGCGGGCAAGAGAGGAGAGGGTTAGAGAGGAGAGACTGAGGGGAGAGCGGGGGAAGGAGGCACGGCCGAGAGAGGAGAAGCCAGGCCCGAGGGAAGGAGGGGTGTTTGCCCGGGAGGTGGGAAAGCTTAAAGAGGAGAGGGCACGAGAGGAGAGGGCGCGAGAGGAGAGGTTGCGAGAGGAGAGGGCGCGAGAGAAGAGGAGGGAGGAGAGGAGCAAGGAGGGAGGAGGGTCCAGAGAGTTGAAAGGGCGGGAGGAGAAGGGGAAGGAGGAGAGGGGAGGAGTGGGAGGGGGGAGGAGGAGGGGAGGAGGAGGGGGGGAGGAGGCGGAGGGGTTGGGGGAGGGGCAGGAGGAGGAGGTGAGCAACAGTGGCAGGGCGAGCAGGCGTGCAGCAGAAGGGGCGGTTCTCAGTAACGACAGACGACTCGGACGACGAGGGAGGAGAGAATGGGCATGGCGCCCATTGTGCTGCGCAGCTCCCTCATGCCCCGCCCAGCTGGTCAGCAGCAGTCTTCTGCTGCTGGAGGGGCGCGTGCTGCCCCCCAACCGCCCTCCCACGCCTTCGCATGGGGTGCCTGCTGCTGCTGCTGCTGCTGCTGCTGCTGCTGGGTCCTCCCACCTCCCTTTCTTTCAGAAAGGTTGGTGATGGAAAGAAGGAATAGGCAAAACAGTGATGTGGCTCTTTCCTTCTTTGTGGTTTTACACTTTCTTACCTTCATGCTCCATTTTTCTTTACCTTCTTTACAATCCGTCCCCAAACCTCTTCCTCCTCTCCTTGCTCCCATCTCCATATGTCAGATGTGGCCCCCCTCCCTCCTTCCCGTCCTTGCTCTTCCGTCTCATCCCCTCTTCAAGCCTTCGTCTTGTCATTCCGTCTCGCTCCTCCTTCCGTGTTCTTGTCTGCTGTTCTCTCCCTGTTTAGGAATCCATTACGTCTGCAAGCGGGCCGCTGTCTGCTGCAGCAGCACCCTCCCCTCGTACCTCCTCCACATCATCCTCCTCTGGCCCCCTCCCCTCCCTCCACTCCTCCTCCTCCTCCTCCCTCATCTCCGCTGCAGCAGCACCCTCCCCTCGTACCTCCTCCACATCCTCCTCCTCTGGCCCCCTCCCCTCGCTCCACTCCTCGTCCTCCTCCTCCTCCCTCGTCTCCGCTCCTCTCACTCCTTCAAAACAAGTTTGATTGCGTCTGTGCCAGGGACAGCAGCAGCAGCAGGGGCAGGGGCAGGGGCACGGGCACGGGCAGGGCAGGGGCAGGGGCAGGGGCAGGGGCAGGGGCAGGGGCAGGGGCAGGGGCAGGGGCAGGGGCAGGGGCAGGGGCAGGGGCAGGTTCAGGGGCAGCAGGAGCGGGTACAGCAGCGGCTGTCGCAGCAGCAGGGGTGGGTGGATTGTTGAAGGTTCAGCTGGGGCAGCAGGCACTCGGCGGACTTCGGTGCAGGTGAATGTTGGAATGAAACGACAGTTCAGGTGAAGAGCAAAGCAAGGGTGATTGTGGTTTTTAATGGTAGGTGTTGTGCATAAACAAGCTGGTATTGTTGTCGACTGCCTATTGCTGCCTCTTTCCCCTCTATGTTGCACACATGAGCGCACGCGCACGCACGCACGCTCGCAATAGTGCACGCACACACATGCATCCGCACGCATACGTGCACACGCACGCATGCACAGTCACACACACGCATGTGCATACACACGCGCGCACATACGCACGCACTCACAGCCACAGCACACTCACATGCATGCATGCATGGAGCACACACACACACGCTCTCTATTTCTTTCCCCGTGTTCTCCCTGTCACCCGACCCCTTTTTCCATCAGGTCTCCTCCTCTCCCACTTCAGCCCACTCCACTCCCACAACAGCAGCAGCAGCAGCAGCAGCAGGTGGGGGAGCAGGTTCGGGGTTGCTGGTGACTCCTCGCAACGAGGAGACAACTCAACGCACAGCAGCAGCAGCAGCAGCAGCAGCAGCAGCAGCAGCAGCAGCAGCAGCAGCAGCAGCACAGCAGCAGCAGCAGCAGCAGCGAGCAGCAGCAAGCAGCAGCACAGCAGCAGCAGCAGCAGCAGCAGTTGCAGCAGCAGCAGCAGCAGCAGCTGCAGCAAAACCTGCTACAAGGCAGCTGCAAAGCCAGCAGCAACACATGCAGCTTCTGTTGCAGCAGCAGCAGCAGCAGCAGCAGAGCAGCAGCAGCAGCAGCAGCAGCAGCAGCAGCAGTTGCTGCATCGGCGCTCGTTCTCCTCCTCATCTCGCACCCAGCCACCGGTGTGTTGCGCCCATTGTTGCTTGCGTGCCACGAGGCTCCCACCCAAACACCACCTACAACCATACTGTCTCGCCCACATGCCGTGCGCATTGATTGTGGCCCACATGCCATGCACATTAATTGTGGCCCACATGCGCCGTGCGCGTCAATTGTGGACCCACATGCCACGCACATCAATTGTGACCCACATGCCATGCACATCATTGTGGCCCACATGCCATACGCGCCAATTTTTGACCCACATGCCATGCGCGTCAATTGTGACCCACATGCCGTGCGCGTCAATTTTGGCCCACATGTCATGCACATCAGTTGTGGCCCACATGCCATGCACATCAATTGTGGCCCACATGCCATACGCGCCAATTTTGACCCACATGCCATGCACATCAATTGTGGCCCACATGCCATGCACATCAATTGTGACCCACATGCCTGCCATGGCGAGCTCTGCACTCCCATTGCGCACTTTTCACTGCTCACATTGGTGTGTGTCGCCATCAATGCTTCCCTCCCTCGTGGCACCCATGGAACCTGGTGCATTCACCGCTGCTGCTGGTTGCTTTGCCTTCCTTCCACCAACATTCCATCGTCTACCTCTTTTCTTCTCCACCCCCTTTCTTTCTCCCAACTCATGGCCGAAAGCATATATTGAGTCAAAAGTAGACCCTTTTTTTTCACACCATCCCCCCCCCCCCCCCCCCCCCCCCCCCCCCCTCCTCCCCCGTCTCTCCCCTCACCCCCC
>CANIUD010000358.1:215000-266791 GCA_947470075.1 Closterium sp. Yama58-4 | reverse complement strand
GGGGGGATAGGGAGAGAAGAGGGGGGATAGGGAGAGAAGAGGGGGGATAGGGAGAGAAGAGGGGGGATAGGGGGGGAGAGAAGAGGGGGAAAGGAGGGGAGAGTGTGAGAAAACGTGAAGAGAGTGTGATTAAACGTGAAGAACCGATAGTCTGTTTCCATTAATACAGGCGAGGGAATACATAGTTGGATGAGACGGGGGGTTTGTTGATTTCTTGTCCCACATCATTGCCCCCCGAAGATAAGTTGGGTTGGAAAATTAACGGGGGCTCCTTCATAATGTTAGTGACAGTTGAGCCCAAGATTAATGGACCTCCAATACTCTCCAAACCCGGCCTTGGGGACAAGAAGATTGGGCCAGGGTTGAGTTCCCAACGTCAAGCTAAGGATGCACTCACACTAGATTTGGGTGCGTACCTCTACCCAAACAATGAAGGATGTATGCAGGACACAAACGCTGGTACTCTAACAGAGAGGAGGGGAAAGAGGAGAGGGGACAGAGGAGTAGGGACAGGAGGGGAGAGGGGAGGGGGGACAGGAGGGGAGACAGGAGCGGGGACAGGAGGGGAGAGAGGAGGGGGGACAGGAGGGGAGAGAGGGGGGGAGAGAAGGGAGTGACTCCATCGCTATGTGAGTGGCCACATGCATTACTTCTTGGCGTCACTAATGCACGGTGCATTATGCACCTGGAAACTGCTCCGACACGTTGCATTGCATGCGCATGCGCATGCAAACGTGTAGCATGGCACCGCAGACGCTTAGAATGCCATCAGGTAGCGAGGCAGAGAGAGGATGGAGAGCAGGCAATGCGGGGAGGAGCAGGGAGCGGGGGTAGAGAGCGGGGGTTGGGGCGCAGGGGTGGGGGCGCACGGATCGCTTGATGCGCACGAGGTGCTCGATGAGCCGCTTGAGCCGCCGCGTCAGCGTGTACGCGTCCAACCACCCCGACCCCTCGCCCGCCACCCCTCCCTCCCCCGCCCCCTTCTCCTCCCCTTTCTCCCCGTTCTCCCCGCGCGCCCCCCTGTCCCCCTGGGGCTTGCAGATGTAGGGTCCCAGGGAGGCGTCGCCATACACGGCCTCGTACGCGCCGTACCCGTGTGCTGCCACGCCCAGCAGCAGCGCCAGGTCAGCGTCGCGCGTCCACCAATGGGCGGGCAGCGTGGCATCAGTGAGCGCTGCGACGTGGTGGCATGCGAGGGCGAAGCCCGTGGGCCGCGCCATGAAGCCCAGCACCTCGTGCTGCAGGGGGACAGGGGGGTGGCACGGCACGGGTTGAGGGTGGGAGAGGCGTGGTTGGTCCGTGACTTGTGAACATTTCCAGAAGCCCGTGGGGCGCGCCATGAAGCCCAGCACCTCGTGCTGAGCTGAGGTCCCACCACCATTGGGGGGGCCCAAAAGAGGGGAAGAGAAGGAGAGAAGGGGGGACGGGAGAGAGGGGAAAGGGAGGGAGGGAGGTTGGTTGCTTGGTGTAAAAGACACAATGACTGATGCTGAGGGGGGAAAGAAGAGGGACAACTGAGGTGGGAGAGACATGACATCATAGGAGAGATGAAGTCCCCCCCCATACCATCCGCCCCCCATACCACCCGCCGACCCCACATACCACCCGCCCCTCCTGCCCCACGTATTGACCCACACCTCCCCTCCCTCCACGCACCAGCTGCTCCAGCAGGCGCAGGCGGCGCAGCCACGTGCGCGCACAGCTCGCCACCGGCAGCCGCTCCCACCACCCCACCCGCGCAGCTATGCCATCCCCTCCCCCTGCCCCTCCTTCTCCTTCCCCATCCCCATCCCCATCACCAGCCCCCTGCTCCCCCCCCTTGTCCCCGGGGCGCCCAGGGGAACGGCGGCCATGGAGGCGAGGTGGGAGAGGCGGCGCTGCGCCCACGCGAGGTCACGCGGGTCGAGGGCATCAGCGGGCTGCAGCGTTGAGCAGGCGCGCAGGAAGTGACACGTGGCGTCCACCACATCGCCCGCTCCGTGGCGCTCGCCCCTCATGCTCTCCCGCATGCTGCTCTGCACCTGCATGCATGGCAGGGAGGGGAGGGACACGAAGGAGAAGAGGTGGGGATGGGGAAGGGGGAGTGGGGGAAGGACAGGGGGACGAAGGAGGAGAGGTGGGGGGAGGAAAGGGGGACGAATGGGGAGAGGCGGGGAGGGGGAATGGGAAGAGGTGAGGGGAAAGAATGGGGAGAGGTGGTGCCGAGGGAAAGGGGAGAGTCGGGTGGAGAAAAGTGAGTTAGGGAGCGAAGGGATGGGGGATGGGGGATGGGGGATGGGGGATGGGGGATGGCGGTTGTGGAGAGGAGTGCAAGAGGGACGCCATAGTAGTGGCGCTGGACGCTGGCCTGTATGCTCGTGCTCAGCTGGGGGGCAAGAGAGGAGAGCACAGGGCAGAGCGCACAGCATGGAGGGCAATGGTTTGGAGCAGTGGGCCTGGCCTGGCCACCCATCCCACCCACCACCCTCCACCACGCGCACGTGCAGCCTCTCAGCCCTTCCACACCGGTCACTCTGCCAATCCCCCACTCCCTTCTTCCCCCCCCCCCTCTTCGTCACCATGGAGGGTCGGGTGAGCCCAAATGCGAGCAGGGCCTTCCGCAGCGCCTCGCGCTCATTCGCCCGCCACACCAGGAGCCGCCGAACCATCTGCTTCGGCTGAGCCACCACGGGAGCTCCGCCCTGCTGCCCCTGCGCGCCCCCCACCTGCCCCAGCGGCCTCTTCATCCCCGCGTGCTGCTGCTGCCTCCCCAACGGTGCATCCTCCTCGCACTGTGCCCCCTCCTCCTCTTGCTTCGCCTCTGCTTTTCCCGCCACTGTCCCCGTGCCTGCTGAATGCCCACCAGCAGAGGCGGCAGCGGAAGGTTTGGCATCCCAGCCCGCTGGCTTCACTCCCCTCCCTCCCCGCCCTCTCCCTCGCCCTCCTCTGCCCCGCCCTCCCCGCCCTCCTATACTGCCCACCCCCACATCTGCCTCTGCCTCTCCCTTGACTCTCCTCCCACCACCAGCACTGGGCGCCCCAGCAGCAGCTCGCATGGCGGGTGGCAGGAGCGGGAGGAGCGAGTCGAAATCGAGATGAGGGAGGGCAGGCGGGCTCACGGGGTCTGTGGGGGCACCGACGAGGGGCATGCAGGACGGCGAGGCATGCAGGAGGAATGACAAGTGAGGAGGGGTGAGGGACGGATCACAAGGGACGGATCACAAGGGACGGGGGTGCGACGGTGCGTGATGGAAGGGGAAGGGAGGTGGTAAATCGAAGATAGTTGAATGAGGTTCTGGAAGCATAAAACCTCGTGTGAAGAAGCACGGCGCGCGAGGGCAGGAGAAGGGCAGGGGGGGCAGGGAAAGGGCAAGGGCAGGGCAGGGGGATAGGCAGGGTGTGGCGGTGAGAGTAGCAGGGAGAGGAGAGGCGGGCACGCACCGAGGAGATCCAGAGGCGGCACGATGGGGAAGAGCTTGACGGGCGGCAGCGGCTTGCCCGCATCCACTATGTCCTGTTAGAGGACGGGGGACGGGCGGAGACGGACGAGCGGAGACGGAGAGCGGAGGGCGGAGAGAGGGGGTATATGGCAGGCGAAACGGGTGGCATGGTGGAAGGGTTTTGCAGACGTGAGGAAGCACAAAGTGAAGGTTGGTGGAGCTTTGGACTGGGAAACGGGGCGAGCAAGCAGCGCACAGGGAAAGAGCCGCGCTGGTAAGCAAAAGACACTTATTGCACTCCGCACGAACCCCTCTCCATGCCCACCCACATCCATCCCACCCCTTACCTCAGCCCACCCTTGTCCGCCTCCCCCACCCAACCACCTGGAGCAAGAGGCGCTGCCCCCCAACCTGATGCCATCCCTTCGCGCACACATCCCCACCCCTAACCAAACGGTAGCCAGAGGCCCCTCCTCGCCCACCCTGGAAGCCAGAGGCGCTCCCCCCACCTGGTGTCCCCCCTCCCCCCCCACCCCCCCCCCCCCACCTGGTGTCCCCCCTCCCCCCACCTGGTGTCCCCCCTCCCCCGCACCTGGTGTCCCCCCTCCCCCCACCTGGTGCCCCCCCTCCCCCAACCTGGTGCCAGAGGCGCTACCCTTCATCCCCCTCCCCCATTGTCTCACCTGGTGCCAGAGGCGTTGTCCCCCTCCCCACCTGGTGCCAGAGGCGTTGTCCCCCTCCTCACCTGGTGCCAGAGGCGCTATCCCCCCCCACCTGGTGCCAGAGGCGTTGGCGCACGATGAGGTCGCGGCACAGCTGCACACACTCGTCCATGCACTGCGACTCCAGCCGTCGGATCTTCTCCTCGCGATCAACGGTGGAGATCCTGTCGAGGCTCGTCTGGTCCCACACGCGTGGAGCGGGCAGAGCAGCAGCAATGGCAGCAGCCTCGTCCGCCAGCGACCCCTCCCCACCAGCCATGGCGCTCAACGCTGCTGCAAACCGACCAGCCACACTTGCACCCATGCCTGATGCCCCCTTGCCCTGCTTCTGCTCCGGCCCATCCTGCGCCTGCTCGTCCTGCCGCTGCTGCTGCAGCAGGGTGTGCCCGCCCTGCTCTGCGCCTGCGTCTGCGCTGCCACCCTCTGCTGCCCACCGAGCTGCAGCGCTGCCAGCAGGCGCGGAGGGGGGCGGGGGCAGCAGGGGGAAGGGCGAGAGCGCCTCTTCAGTGAGTCGCAGCCGCCCTGGCACCGCCTCTCTCTCCGCCGCTGCTGACTCACTGTACCGCTCACCCCCGTACCCGCCCGCATGCGCGTCCTCCCCTGCACGCCCATACCCCTCGCCCTCCTCCCACTCACTGCCCGCCCCTGTCTCCTCCTCACTCGCCTCTCTCCCAGCGCTCCCTCCCCTTCCTCTTCCTCCTCCCCTTCCCCGTCCTCTCGCCCTGACCCTCCCCCTGCCCCGCCCAGGGGACAGAACATCACTCCCCCCAAGCACATCACCTCTCCCAGAATCTCCTGCCTGTCCTCCCCTTCCTGTCCCTTGCGCTTCCCCCCCTTCCACTGCTCTTCCCCCAAGCCTGCCCCTCCCCCTGCCCCTGCCCCTCCCCCGTCCTCTCCCCAGCGCCTTCCCCGGGCTGCCAGAGTGACTAATGGGGACGCTGTCACTCGCTATAGAGTCCTCTCCGTGCACTCCATCTCCGTTATAAGCATCCTCATGCTCTTGAAGCCCCTGCTGCTGGCGCATGGATGGGTGTGGCGGGGGAGGCAGTGGCCCACTGGACTTGCGCTTCAGGGGAGCAACAGCCGCGCCCCCCTCCCCCGCCAAGCTATGTCCACCTCCCCTTCCCCCCATCCCCCCTCTTCCCACTCCTCTTCCTCTCCCCCGCCCCCTCCCACGCCCAGCCCCCGCCCCTGGAGCAGCCACTCCCCCTGCTGCGCCTCTGCCAGCCAGCGCCCCCCCATCGCCCCCATCCGCGCTGTGCTGCGCGCCCCCCCTGCGCTGGTTGAGCGGAACATCCTCCTCCGACTCTTCTCCGCCTTCTTCCTCCGCCTCTTCGCCCCCCTCCTCCACGCCCTCCTCGAAATACTCTGGCTCCTGCTGTTGCCGCTGCTGCCGCTGCTGCTGCGGAGGAAACGGGTTATAGCGTCTCTCCTGCTGCTCCCCCTCCCAATCACCTGCCATGCCTCCCCCCACATCAACGCCTCGCCCGCCCACCCTGCCCTCCCCTCTCCGTTCCCCCCCGCCCGCCAACCCAGTTAAACCCCCTAATCCACCCCTATACTCGTCTATTCCCCCAACCCTAATTTTATCAGGATGGCCGGCAGGATGGCCGGCAGGATGGCCGGCAGGATGGTCGGCAGGATGGTCGGCCCTGGCATGGGCAGAGGGGGCGCGTTGGTCGGTGTGGCCGGTGTGGCCTGTGCTGCCGGAACCAGCGGGCGGGCGGGAGAACGGCGAGCCCCCCTGAAGCGGATTCGGCGGAATAGCGGGAAGCATTCCGCGGAACCTACCTTGCCCGCGCGCGCCGTCCATGTTCCCCCTTCCGCCAGCCCCCCTTCCGCCAA
The DNA here is from genome assembly GCA_947470075.1 of Closterium sp. Yama58-4. Taxonomy (NCBI): domain Eukaryota; kingdom Viridiplantae; phylum Streptophyta; class Zygnematophyceae; order Desmidiales; family Closteriaceae; genus Closterium; species Closterium sp. Yama58-4. Next base: position 260,805 of record CANIUD010000358.1, on the reverse strand, counting down.
CGCCTCTGCCGCCTGCGGAGAACCCCGAGGGAGGGATCCGCGCGGCGGAAGGCGCGGGGGCTGTGGCGGGACCGCGGAAAGAGCCCCCCAGCGGAACGTCATCGTCCCATTCGTCGTCGTCGCCGCGCCCCGCCATCCCGCGGCGACACAACCTGTCAACCTGCGCGCGAGGGCGCGCCTCGCCACGTCAGCCCGGCCTACGACGCGACGTCTAGGAGGCGCCACGTTCCTCGAACGTGTCGGAATGCGGTGGGCGCAGCACGAGGCGGCGATGGTGGCGGCGATCGGGTGGCCTTGGCCCTTATCTCACTCCTGAGAACTCTCAACGGCAAATACTCTCGCGCGCTACTTTCTAAACCGTGCGCCGCGTGCTTTCAACTCTACAGTACGAAACGCGACGAGAATCGAGGTGCAGGTTGGGAAGTAGTACACAAGATGCCCAACCCCTGCACGCGAAATTGCCTCGCACGTTCCAGAAACCTTGCACACGAAGGTTTTTTCCCGGGCAGTTGCACCCACGTTACAAGCACGTCAACCAATACGAACCACAGAAACAGAAGAGACCGAAGTCAAACAGTCAACGGTGAGTTACAAAATTTTGCTATAAGCCCTTTTTGCCCGATGCGAATTGACGAAACCTCCACGAAATGCATGAATCACTTAAGCGCCCCCTTCACAAGGCAACCTTGGGTTAGTCAAACGGACATCGTGTGTACGCAAGCGGCTAGTTGGTGTTGCTGTGAGTGCTTTCAAGCTGGGCTGATCTGCAGTGTACACAAGCCTCGGTGCAGATGGGTGCTGCCGGTATTCGATCATGGGGACTTCCATATCATACAAATCAGCCAACAACGTCAAAACCAAGTTGGTGAAGCCTCTCTTGCACATGTGCTCTTGTGATCTTTGCATTACACGCTGCACTAACAACACCATAATACAACAAAAGCCATAGTAATACATATCCACGCGCTACCCTTGATACATGAGGGCGCGCAGGAGCGAGACGAGGAACAGCCAGAAGCCTGCCACTGCCGACTGCCCAAACTCCATGGACGCCGCCGCCGACGCCGCCAGGCGCAGGCAGCGCGGGGTGAGCCGCCCGCAGTCCACGAGCGCGAGCAGGTTCCACGTGGCGGGGCGCGGGTCGGCCTCGGCGAACGCACACACCGCCTCAAACACCCCGTCGTGTGTCGGCCGCGCCTCGGGCGGCAGGCGCGTGACGAGCGCGCGGAAATCGTCGGGGCTGAGCGGTGGGTTGCGCTTGGTGCCCTGCGCTGCGAGGTAGGCGTCAAGCAGATCAGCGGTGGCCACCAGGTGGGCGTCCTGGCGGGGGGCGGTGGAGACGAGTGTCAGGAGGGAGAGGCAGGAGGGCAGGTCGAGGAAGTGCAGGTGCTGGGTTTCGAGGAGGGGCGTGTTGTTGCTGAGCACGAGCAGGATGGGGTGGTCGAAGGGAGGCGAGATGAAGAGCTTGAGCACTCGCAGCATCCACAGAATGTTGTCGTATGGCGGCTGCGCACGGCTCCGCACCCCGCTGCTGCCACTACTGAGCGCCAGGGCCGATGGAGAGTTGGCAGCTTGGCTCGGGCTGCTGCTACCTGCTGACCCCTGCCCGCCCTTCTTCCTCCTCTTCTCCTCCTCCTCGTCCTGCTGCCTCCGCCACTCCATCTTACTCAGCAGAGTGATACCCAGCAGGAAGCTTCCCAGCGTGGCCATGGCCTTGATGCCCGGGTGCTCGTCCTTGTCCGCGGGGTTGGAGTCAGAGCAGGGCGCGGGGCACACGGAGGCCCAGAGGGAGTGGCGCAGGTCCCACAGCTGCTGCACCACACGGCGGCTGATGTCGGGGGGCAGCTTGCTCATGCCCTCCAACAGACGGTTCACCGTCGCCCAGTCGTCGTTGCCCCACCGCCCACTCCCCACCAGCTTCGACTCCAGCTTCACTATGGCACCTGTGGTGGGTGGAAGACGGGTGGGTGGGAAAATGAGGGATGAGGGAAGGTGAACATGGGATACGCGGCTGGGATGTACAAGGGAGAAACGGAAAGTGCGCATCTGAGCTCCTAACTCGGGTGTGCAATGATGGAGACAGCGCGGGGAAGGGGGAGGCGGATGGGAGGAGGTGGGGCACTGGGTGCAGGTTGAGAAGGAGATGAGTGAGTGGAGAGTGCATAGGCGGAGGGGGGTTGGAGAAGAGGAAGGGAGGGAGGAAGAGATAGATGGAAAGACGAGAGGGAAACGCCTGCACCACCATTGTATCATGCGTCCCTGAGATTGCACCCCGCATGCCACAAGTACCCATGGCATGGAACCTCCTCCAGTGAAGTCCCCGCCACCAATCCTCCCTAGTGTCTCCCAGCCCAAGGCCCAGGAGCAACTCAGTGCCCCACGGAGAGCAGTGACCCACAGACACTCCCGCCTGGAGCACGGGAGGCAGCACTCACTGCATGCGGAGTCAACGAAGTGGCGGTTGAGGCTGAACTCGACGACGAGGGCGTCCAGCACCTGGTCGTGGTAGCAGCGGTCCAGGATGTCAAAGCACGCCTGCCACCCCTCCGCCAGCCCGCCCTTCACCGCACTCACCGCCACTGGGATGAGCGCCTCACTGGCACGGTCCTCCATGCCTGCATGGCTCATGCATGCAGCAATGATGGAAGGGCGGGCAGGGAGGGAGAAGAGAGTGAGACGGTGGAGTAACGAACGTCAACTCTCTGTGCCGCCCCCTCCCCTCCGCCGCCCCGTCCCTCACTGCGTGCACGCCTACAGAAACCATCGCCTCAGTGCCAGTGTGTTCCATGCCTGTGACCACGCGCACCACCGAGGATGGCAGGGGACGCACGGCGCATGCATGGAGAGGACATGAAGTTGCAACCCATGATGATATGGCTCAAGCAGAAAGAAAGAAAGGATTAAAAAAAAAAGAAAGAAAAAAAGAAATGAAAAAAGATACAAAATACCTGCGATATCATAACGAGGGAGTGGCACGCACCGAGGAAGCGAGCAGCAAAGAGCACAGCAGCGGCCTGGCTGGGCGAGAGCTTGGGGCGCGAGCCGTAGCACCAGCGGGCGATGATGGAGAAGGCGCGCGGTCCCCCTGGGAAGCCGGTGAGCGCCACGATTGGCAGCCCCGTGGCCAAGGCCAGTGGCGTCAGCGGCATCAAGCCCTGCTCGCCCTCACACGCACTGGCGGTGGCGGCGGCGGCAGTTGCGGCGGGGAGGAGGGAGTGGAGGAGCGGGCAGTGGGGGAGCAGCACGTGGCGGTGCAGCGGCCACGAGACCCCATCGATGTCCACCACCATGTCCGCCTCCAACCCCCGCTGCTGTAGCGTCTCCCATGGACACGGGTCCAATGCCATGCCCTGCCAACCCAGGGGGTGGCGAGGGGGAGCGTGCAAGGGAAACACGAGAGGGAGGTGTTGAAGGGGCAAAGGGTGAAGGGTGTATGGTGCGCGGGTGCAGATCTGTGTGGTGTGGTGGCATGTGGATCTAACGAGGGACATGGATCCCATGGCATGCAGTGACGAGGGCCATGGATCCCATGGCATGCAGTGACGAGGGCCATGGATCCCATGGCATGCAGTGACGAGGGCCATGGATCCCATGGCATGCAGTGACGGCAAGGGGATGGGGAGGGGTGAGGGAGAAGGGACGGCTGCAGTAAGGAGGTGTGATGCTGCGACCACTCCTGATGGCAAAGCCTTTGGGAGAAGATCTCCCACGGGCGAGGTGAGGGCCCATGGCACGCCCTGGTGCTGGATGCGAGCGAGGTGGACAGGTGCGTGAGAGGGCCGTGAGCCAGGGCGGCATGCCGCGTGGGCCCCGACCATGCAGTGGCAGACAGGAGGCCCAGGGGGAAGGGTGGGAAAGCACATGATGCTGACTGAGGCGTGCAGGGAATGAGAATTACTCACCTGCGCCCTCTCCTGCTGCTGCTGCCACGCCACCACCAGCAGCAGAGCTCACCTGAGCGGTGTCGAGGGCGAGGCGGGTGGTGGCAGCGCGCACACTCTCCACCTCCAGTGCCGCCTGCTGCAGTGCCCTCTCCTGCCGCCCCCGCCGCTCCCTCTCCACCTCCCCCCGCATCCCCCCTTCCTTCCCCCTCTCCCCCTCCCTCCCACTCTCCCCCCCCGCGCTCACACCCCTCGCCCGCTGCTCTCTCTCCACCTGCTGCGCCAGCACCCTCCCCTCGCTCCACCACCCCCTCCCCTGCTCCCTCCCTTTCCCACCCCACCCTCCTCCCCACCCGCCACCCCTCTCCCCAGCATCCCCTCCCCCATCTCCCCCTTTGCCCCTTCCTCGCAGCACATTTTCCCAGCGAGAGCGAGCTTGTCGTCGGAGAGCGCGGAGACGTCCACCATGGTCCAGAGCTCGGGCACGGGGGGGAGGTGGCGGCAGTCGGGGAAGAGCAGGTGCAGCAGCGCTATCAGGTCCACCAGGAAGCTTGACAGGCCCGGCCATGCAGGGCACAGGCGCAGGAAGGGCAGCCACGTGTGGTGCTGTGATTGGTGCGTCATGCGCGCTGCCAGGTAGTGCACGTAGTCGCACACCAGATCGCCGCCCAGCGCTGCTGCTGCCGACCCCACCACCCGCACCGCCACACGCTGCCCGCTCATGCTGCTGCTGCTGGCGCTGCTGGTGGTGATGCTGGTGCTAGTGCCATTAACGGTGCTGGCGGTGGGCGATGCCTGTGGGTGCGATGACAGGGGAGGCAGGGGTGGGATGGAGGGGTGCGGGGCAGCGGAGACGGAGGCGTCACGGAGGGAGTGGAGGAGCAGCAGGCTGGTGGCGGGGCCGAGGAAGACCAGGTCCGCCAGGGACAGCGCGGTGGGCATGGCGGTGAGGCGGTGCGCCAGGCGCGAGAACAGCAGCTCCTTGCGCCGCCCCACGCCCGCCCGCATGCTCTCCCCCATGCCCTCGCCCGTCCTGCTCGCGCTCGCTCGCTCACTGGAGGCCACGTCGCTGTCGCTTTTGGTTTCCCGCAGCCCTGTGGGCACAGCGCCTGCATCCCCCCTCACGCCCCTGCCTCCCACACGCTGCACGGAAGATGCCCTTTCAACCCCCTTGCTGTTCACCGAATGTCTCGACCCTTCCTTTCCTTGTACCGAATCCCCTTGTAATGAGGCTGAGCTTCTCGTCTTACCAGCACCGTTCACTTGACCGCCCTGTTCCTGCCCATGAGCATCCGTGAGTGCATGACCTTCCTGCAGAGAGACGCAGTGTTTGAGCAGCACGATCAGGTACTGCACCGACGGCATGTAGCGCGTGCTCGACCTCAACCCGCCCTGCTGCTGCCGCCTCAACACCTGCTGCTGCTGTGCTGCCGCTGCCGCTGATGCCCCCCCGCTTTCCGCACCCACGCCTCCTCCTCCCGCTGCTGGTGGTGGCGGGCGGTGGTGCAGGTCGTGCAGGGCAGCAGCGTGCTCCAGCGCCTCACTGCACGCATACTCAAACAGCATCGCCCGCCCCACCTCCTCCCTCTCCTCCGCCTCCTCTGCCGCCTCCTCCCCGCATACCACCTTGTATCCCTCTCCTTCTCCACTCGCCACCCTCCTCTCTGCACCACCGCTGCTTGAACGCCCAATGGACGAAGCTGCTTCCCCTCCTCCTGCTGCTACTCCTCCTGCTGCTGCTTTTTCTGCTGCCACATCACCATCCCCACCATCACCATCACCAGCAGCAGCAGCAGCGGCGGCGGCGGCGGCAGCGGCAGCGAGGGAGGGGATGTGTTGGAAGAGGCAGGAGTGGGAGAGGGCAGCGAGGTAGTTGCCGATGCGCACGAAGCTGACACTGGCCTGCCGGCACGCCTGCAGCACGCACGACAGCACGGGCGCGGGCAGCGCGGCCAGGCGCGCCAGCAGGTGGTGCAGTGCGGCCGTGCGCGAGGGGCTGTCGAAGGGGCCCGACAGCATGGCGCTCAGATGGTCTGCTCGTGGTGAGTGTGGTGGGGTGAGGTGGTGCAGGGGTGGTGCGGGGGTGATGTAGTGGTGGTGCAGGGGTGGTGTAGAGGGGGGAACATGAGGACGAGTGTGTGAGGGGACAGGTATGACGTGGTGATGGAGTGGCAGGCAGGCGATCAGCGCGTGCAGAGGGCGGTTGCAGAGAGTAGAAGGGCGCTCACGGCATGAAAAGATGAAGAGGGTAAAGCACAGACGACGACGAGGAAGTGGGGAGGTGGAGGGGGAGGGGGAGGGGGGGGGGGGGTTGGGGGGAAGGCGGGAAGGGAAGGGCGAGAAGGGTGGTGGGGGAAACTAGTAGAGTGAGCAGGCAGGCGGGTGTGGGTGGATGGGATGGCGCACGTGCCTGCCACGCATGCTGACGCGTGCAGCGGGAGGTCGAGCTTCAGCGCCTCCCTCATTACAAGCTCGTCCTTCGCTACAGTCTCCAGCAGCCGCAGGCTGTCCTCCCACTCGTTAAGAACATACTCGTTAATGTACTTCCACGCCTGTCGCTGCAACGAGTCCTCCTCGCTCCCCTCACACATCTCGAAGAACGCTGCGCAGCACAGCAGCTGCAACGCGTTAGTGGCATCCGCGTTAACAGGCAGCCCGTAACAGTACTGTAGAATGCTTTCAAACGCATCCGTTCCGCCGGGCACAGGCGGAATCGTGATTTCCACGCATTTCCCGAAGCCGCTGCCTGGCGCGTCCTCCCACGCGCGGCGGAACCACTTGCTGCGCGCGTAGAGAAGGCACGCGGGCGCGGAGAACATGGCGCCGTCGGGGAGCGTCAGAATGGCGTCGTGGAACTGCGGGCAGTGCTGCAGCTCCGCCAGCGCTGCCGCGCGCGACTGAAACGCGACTCCGGCGAACCCCATCTGGAATCTGGAGACTTTGTGAAGGGCTGAGCGTTATCGACGCAGAACGACGCTGCGGCGGGGGGGAATCTGAAGCGGCATGAGTCTAATCTGGACTTGGAGGAAGAGCACCAGTGCTCGCTAAGTAAGTGCGGGGTTGCCGGCGTTGAGCATAAGGTAAGAAGCACCTATAGTAAACAGTTAGCCCGTTCTGCTCACTTGCTTTCTTGCATTGTTGCCCTCCTTCATTCTCCTCCTCCTGGTGGAATACAGCACGTGAGTGAATTCAAAGGCTTCAGGTGAGACTTGTCGTCAAACGGATATGCGAAACACGATAGTTGGTGGGAAGGCGTTCGCCACTGGAAGTGTGGTCGGTATCTGGTTACGAGGTCGTTCGCCCAGGGTGTCGAATTTGGGTCGGACCACAATAGGGGAACGTTGAGCGATCCGCGTGACTGCCGAGCGCGTTACAGACTCTTAGAACTTCCTGAAAGAAGATCCACTTGTTACAAGTTGTCAACTGAAGTGTGTACAATAACACTAACAAAAAAGACAGGGTCCGCGCTCAAGAATCATACAACTCTTGTACCACATATACTCTGATTCAATCAGTGTTGAAAATTAGGGCGCGTCCCCTCCCTCGATCGATCCTGCCCTCGATCGATCGAGGGACAGGTACAGTCAGGGTTCTCGTTATCAGACCAATTTGGTCTGATGGTCTGAGTTTAAGACTTGTTTTTTTGTATTCATCTGCTTCCTAAGAATTTGTGTTTGTTCTCATCTGATGAGTAAGATTAGTGTTTTAGGTTCGTATGATTTTTCCAGACGTGTAGAATTCTTAAATCCGAAAACACAGATATCGAGTTCGGTTTCGTCTGAAACCGACATCTTGACCCACTAGGCCATATGCCCAGTGGACCAGAGGATAGGACCACAGGTACAGCCATTTGCTGCTCTGTAACAGCACGCGCATTCATTGCGCGTGTCTTATAGCAGCCCCGCCGAAAGCGGCGATGAGGTAGATACGTGGCATGTGGCCGTTTGTTCCACTCCCTCCCTTGCCCCCACACGCTCGTACCCCAACCTCGCAGTAGGTTGACTTTTAACAGGAACTTTTTTTTTGTCTTAGACTAGAAAAAATATTCCAGCTTATAATGCAGACCACGGAAGTTTCGTCGTCCGAGCATAAGACGGGGGAAAAAAAATTCAGGGTACTGTCATGTCAAACATATATGCTGCATATTGTCTAGGCTGTAGTGGGGTAGCCCATATGGGGTACAGCCCAATTAGGGTTTACTACTTGTACTCCTGCATGCTGCTAGTTCATCCATTCCTGCTGCTAGATTCTGACATGGTTTCAGAGCACTAAGGTCCGTAGGACCGTTTTTTTCGGGCCCACCTACCGCTGCGGTTACCGCGCTACCCCACGTACCTGCCTGCCTTGCCTTGCCTTGTGACGTGCTGCACTATGTGCGCCGTCCAGCAGCCCTAGCGCTGCCTCCTGCTGCCCTAGGCCAGCGCGCTGCCCCTAGAGGCCCGTAAGGCCCACGCGCCGCCCCTAGAGGCCCGTAAGGCCCGCGCAGCCCGCTGCAGCCGCGCGCAGCCCGCACAGAGCCCGCGCAGCCCGCGCCGAGCCGCGCGCAGCCCGCTGCAGCCGCGCGCAGCCCGCACAGAGCCCACGCAGCCCGCGCCGAGCCGCGCACAGCCCGCTGCAGCCGCGCGCAGCCCGCACCGAGCCGCGCGCAGCCCGCTGCAGCCGCGCGCAGCCCGCAGCTGCCGCGCGCAGCCCGCGCCGAGCCCACGCAGCCCGCGTCGAGCCGCGCGCGGCCTGCTACGGCCTCGCGAGGCCCGCGCGCGGCCCGCAGCAGCCCGCGCCGAGCCGCGCGCGGCCTGCTACTGCCTCGCGCGGCCCGCGCGCGGCCCGCAACAGCCCGCGCCGAGCCGCGCGCGGCCCGCTACTGCCTAGCGCGGCCGCGCGCGGCCTGCAGCAGCTCAGCGCGCTGTCAGCGCAGCCCGCGCCGAGCCGCGCGCGGCCCTCTGCCTCGGCCACGACCTGCCGCTGATGCGGACCCGCCCTGCAGCTACCACGGCCCCGACCTGCCGCTGATGCGGCCCCGCCCTGCAGCTGCCACGGCCCCGACCTGCCGCTGACGCGGCCCCACCCTGCTACTGCCGCTGAAGCGGCCCCGCCCTGCAGCTGCTTCGGCCCTGCTCTGCAGCCGGTTTTGCGGCCCCGACGCCGCCGCTGTCGTGCGCCTACTCGGCCGCCGCCCGTCGAGCGCCGGCCCTGCTCGCCCGGTGAGCGCCTGCTCTCCCAGCCTTTGGTGAGCGCCTGCCTGCCTGCCTGACGGCCTGCCTGTCTGCCTGCCTGCCTGCCGGCCTGGCTGCCTGGCTGCCTGCCGGCCTGCCTGCCTGCCTGCCTGCCTGCCTGCGCGACTGCCTGCCTGCCTGCCGGCCTGCCTGCCTGCCTGCCGGCCTGCCTGTCTGTCTGCTTGCCTGCCTGCCTGCCTGCCTGCCTGCCTATCTGCCTGCCTGCCTGCCTGCCTGCCTGCCTGCCGGCCTGCCTGCCTGCCTGCCTGCCTGCTTGCTTGCCTGCCTGCCGCGCCTGCCTTGCCCGCGCTACTGCTGCTGCTACTGCTACTGGCAGGTGGCCAGATGCAGCTCCAGCGACGTTCACGCGAGCCTCTGACGCCCCAGCAGCTTAGTGAGTGGTATACTAGCTGGGGTTGTCGCAGTAGCCGTCGTAGCTGTCGCCCTGGAGCTGGTCAGTTGGGAGCGTCTGGCAGTGGCCAGCTGCAGCTGCAGGGGCGTCCACGTGAGACACTTACGCCCCGGCAGCTCCAGGAGTGGTACGCTCAGTGTAGCAGGTCTACGCGTACAGTTCGCTGCCCGTACGTCATTCGCACAGGTGCTAGGACTGGTCAGCCTTGTGAGACGCTTGGTCCCGCTGCTTCGCCCGTCTGAGCGACGACTGGCGCACAGTGTTTGGCGACGAGGCTGAGCTCCCCACCTGGCTGGAGCTGCATGGACAGAGGGTAGATATCTTTGCGCTTGACTATGATGCTATTCTCACTGCCATGTATGCATTGCCTACTAGTGCTGATCGTGCCTGTTATCTGTGCGTACCGCCTGACCCTGGTGAGGCTGCTGCTCTAGGTGCTACTGCGTCTCCAGCTCTAGGTGCTGGTGAGGCTGCTGCTCTCGGTGCTAGTACGTCTACTGCTCTAGGTACTAGTGAGGCCGTGGCTTCAGGTGCTGGTGAGTCTGCTCTCTCTGGTACTGCGCCAACTACGGTCTCGCACACCTTCACCCTTGACTCAGGAGCTTCTCGCTCCTTCTTTCGCGACTGCACCACACTCACGCCGCTTAGTCGGCCAGTTCCAGTCTCCCTGGCGGACCCCTCTGGGGGTCCAGTCCTTGCCCACTACTCCACGGTTCTGCCGTGTCCGGCCGTCCCGTCCGGCTCGCTGTCAGGTCTTTACCTCCCCTCGTTCTCTACGAACTTGGTGAGTGGAGCTGACCTCCAGGATCGGGAGGTTGACCAGTTCACTCCTGCGAGTCAGCGAGTGACTCACTGTACGTGTGCTAGGACGGGCCGGCACTTGGCCACGTTCACCCGTGCACCTGGCTCGAGTCTGTACACACTGACCACTGAGTCCCCTCAGGTAGCTGCGTCTGCGTCTACGTTTGGTCAGCCCCCTGCGAGTGTCGCGCTTTGTCGCACGACACTCTCCTGTGGCACCACCGTCTTGGTCACCCCTCCTTGCCTCGCCTGCGTAGCATGCACTCTCGCTCCCTGGTCTCTGGTCTTCCCAGGTCTCTGCCTGCCCTCCCTCCCTCGCCTGCGCCGCCCTGCATTCCTTGCGTCGAGGGGCGGCAGCGCGCCGCTCCTCACTCCTCCTCGTTTCCTCCCACAGAGGCTCCACTGCAGACGCTCCACCTGGACGTGTGGGGCCCAGCCCGCGTCCAGGGACAGGGCCGCGAGCGGTACTTCCTGCTGGTTGTCGACGACTACACGCGTTACACCACGGTCTTCCCCTTGCAGAGCAAGGGTGACGTCCCTGATGTTTTGATCCCTTGGATCCGCGCTGTTCGTCTCCAGCTCCGCGAGCGGTTCCGGCGGGACTTTCCTGTCCTGCGTCTGCACTCTGACAGAGGTGGTGAGTTCTCCTCTGACCTCTTGGCAGCCTACTGTGCGGAGCACGGCATCACCCAGTCGTTCACGCTTCCGGCCTCTCCACAACAGAATGGGGTTGCTGAGCGTCGCATTGGCTTAGTCATGGAGGTCGCTCGTACCTTCATGATCCATGCGGCTGCCCCCCATTTCCTGTGGCCGTTTGCGGTCCGGTACGCCGCGCATCAGCTCAACCTCTGGCCCCGTGTCTCCTTGCCGGAGACCTCGCCCACACTGCTGTGGACGGGGAAGGTTGGTGATGCGTCGCGTTTTCGGGTCTGGGGTGCTCGTGCCTTTGTCCGCGATACCACTGCGGACAAGCTCTCCGCCCGCGCTGTTCCCTGTGTCTTCCTTGGCTTTGTCCCTGATGCGCCTGGTTGGCAGTTTTACCATCCCACCTCGCGCCGTGTCTTTGCGTCTCAGGACGTCACGTTCGACGAGTCGGTTCCCTTTTACCGTCTCTTCCCCTACCGCACTGCCCCGCTCCCCCCCCCCGCCGCTCTTCCTCGCTCCAGGTGCTCCCCAGGTAGACCCCCTCCCCACTCCTGGTCCTGCTCCTTCAGGTGTTTCTCAGGTAGACCCTCCTCCCTTGACTGCGCCGGTTGAGGTCACTGGTGACTCAGGTCCTACTGAGGGTGGTCCTTCTCGGGGTGCTACTTCTAGGGGTGCTGAGCCTGGGGGTGCTGGGCCTGGGGGTGCTGAGCCTGGGGGTGCTGAGCCTGAGGGTGCGGAGCTTGAGGGTGTGGAGCCTGGTGGTGCTGAGCCTGAGTGTGAGGGGTCTGGGGGTGCTGAGCTTGGCGGTACTGACGCTGGAGGTTCTGGAGCTACTGAGGGTGCTGGCGCTGGAGGTTCGGGAGCTGCTGGAGGGCCTAGTACTGGTGGCGCTGGAGCTGGAGGTTCTGGAGCTGCTGAGGGTGCTCGTGCTGGAGGTTCTGGAGCCGCTGGAGGTACTGGTGCTGAGGGTACTGACACCGGAGGTTCTGGAGCCGTTGGGGGTGCGGGCGCTGAGGGTTCTGAGTCTGCTGTTGCGCGGTCTCCTTGGAGTAGCCGCCTTCGTCCACGTGTGCCTCTCACCCCACAGCAGCTGCAGGACTGGTACGGTCGCCGTCAGCGTCGCGCTGCTGGAGCTAGGAGTGGTGCTGGTCCTTTGTCTACTGGAGGTGCTGGAGTCGCTGGTTCTGGAGGTGCTCGTGCTGGAGACCCTGGGACTGGAGGTGCTGGTTCTGGGGGTGCTGCTGCTGGAGACACTGAGGCTGGAGACCCTGGGACTGGAGGTGCTGGGTCTGGGGGTGCTGCTGCTGGAGACACAGAGGTTGGAGACCCTGGGACTGGGGGTGTCGGCTCTGGGACTGGAGCTTCTGGAGCTGCTGGAGGTACGGGAGCTGCTGGAGGTACTGGAGCTGCTGGAGGCACTGGAGCTGCTGGAGCTGCCGGTACTGGTGCAGCTGCGCCGACACGACTGTTCTTCGCTCCGCCGTCTCCGTCGTCTCTGCCGCCGCCTGACTCTGCTCTTCGTCAGGTTGTTACTCTCCCGTCGTCTACTGGTCTTCCGTTACAGACTGGCTCACCGCTACCTGATCCCTTTCCTTACACTGAGCAGACAGGCAGTCCTGCTACGCGTCGTGAGCCTGCGTCGCGTCCTGTCTCGCCTATTCGTTCTGGTCGTACCGTTCGTCGTGTCGCTCGTGCGCGTCAGCCGGCTGTCCCCAGCGCACACCTTGTTGTCCGTCGTCCTTCCTCTGCTCCGCAGCCTGTTCCTCTACCGTCTCCCCCTGCGTCCTCTCTGCCTGCCGTTCCGGACCCTGAGTCTGACCGGTTTCGTACTGAGCACCCTACTGTCACGCGTCTCCTAGCCACTGTTGTCACTGACCCGTCGTTTGAGTCTACTGCTGCGTCTGCCTTGGTCGCTGAGCTTGTTGACTTTGCTGCTGCCTGTCGTCTAGACTACGCCGCCAGTCTTGTTGCTGAGTCTGAGTCTGTCTGTCCTCCGTCCGTCGGGGGTGAGTGTGCTCTTAGCACGGACGTCCTTGAGGACAGGCAGGAGGAGTTCCAGTGTCTTGCTGCTGCTTTACCTCATCTTGTGTCCTCGCTACTTGCCCCTAAGGGAGACCCGGATGCACCAGACATCCCGACTCCGCGCTCTTACGCAGAGGCGATAGAGGGTCCCTACTCCTCTCAGTGGCAGGCAGCCATGGACGCAGAGATGGCTTCCTGGAAGTCCACAGGCACCTACGTTGACGAGGTTCCCCCACCTGGGGCGAACATCGTCAGTGGCATGTGGATTTTCAGGGTGAAGCGGCCGCCAGGTTCTCCGCCTGTCTTCAAGGCGCGTTACGTGGCTCGAGGCTTCAGTCAGCGAGAGGGAGTTGACTTCTTCCAGACCTTCTCCCCCACCCCGAAGATGACCACTCTTCGGGTGCTGCTGCATGTTGCTGCTCACCGTGACCACGAGCTTCACTCTCTTGACTTCAGCACTGCTTTCTTGCAGGGCAGCCTGCACGAGGAGATCTGGCTGCGCCGCCCCCCGGGCTTCACTGGGTCGTTCCCTCCTGGCACCCAGTGGAGCCTCCGGCGGCCGGTCTACGGTCTCCGCCAGGCGCCACGTGAGTGGCACGACACAATGAGGACTACGCTTGCGGCTCTTGGGTTCGCGCCTTCTACTGCTGACCCGTCGCTGTTTCTGCGCACCGACACTTCACTGCCGCCGTTCTACATCCTCGTGTACGTCGACGACTTGGTTTTTGCCACTGCTGACACTGAGGCTCTCGCCCACGTGAAGTCGGAGCTGCAGAAGAGACACACGTGCACAGACTTGGGTGAGCTGCGCAGCTACCTTGGCTTGCAGATCACCCGGGACAGAGCACGCCGCACCATCACCTTGACTCAGTCACACATGGTGCAGCAGGTCCTTCAGCGCTTCGGCTTCACCTGGTCTTCAGCACAGGCCACTCCTCTGGCTACAGGTCACACGCTCTCAGCTCCACCTTCGGACGAGTCCGTAGAGCCGAGTGGTCCTTACCCAGAGCTAGTCGGCTGCCTCATGTACCTGATGACTTGCACTCGACCTGACCTCGCGTACCCTCTTGGTCTTCTGGCTCGCTACGTGGCTCCTGGTCGGCACCGACCTGAGCACATGGCTGCTGCTAAGAGGGTACTGCGCTACTTGTGCAGCACATCAGGCATGGGGCTAGTGCTTGGAGGGACGAGCCCAGTTGTCCTCACTGGGCACTCAGACGCTTCTTGGGTTGACGACCTGGCTACTCAGCGGTCGTCACAGGGTTACACCTTCAGCCTTGGCTCTGGTTCAGTTTCGTGGCGTTCTACACGCTCGTCTTCAGTTCTCAGCTCCAGTTGTGAGGCTGAGATCTACGCCACAGCCATGGCTGCACAGGAGTTACGCTGGCTCACCTACCTGCTGACTGACTTGGGAGAGCAGCCTCGTTCTCCTCCAGTGCTCTACGTCGACAACAAGGCCGCCATTGCCTTGTGTGAGGAGCACAGACTGGAGCACAGAACGAAGCACATTGCTCTGCGTTACTTCCTGGCTCGAGAGTTGCAGCAGCGAGGCCAGCTTCGTCTTCGTCACGTGGCCACTCGGGCCAACACTGCTGATATATTCACCAAGGCACTTCCGTCTGGTGATCATCAGCGCTTTTGTACCCTGTTAGGCCTTGTGCCTACGTTTCCACACTTGCTGTAGTCTCTGCTTGTACTGTGATCTATATATATACATGCATGCCTGCTCTTGCTAGGTAGTCATCACTGTACTGTTATTGTTGCATATATATCTCTGCATGTGGACTGGCCTTGTGGCCCTTTGCTTGTGCTCAGAATGTGTGGTGACGTTGAGATCCACCCTGAGCTTGCTTTGCTTCTCTTGACTGGTCGTTTGACCCCTTGTTCTCCCCCACTTTGCCTATGGGGGTGTGTCAAACATATATGCTGCATATTGTCTAGGCTGTAGTGGGGTAGCCCATATGGGGTACAGCCCAATTAGGGTTTACTACTTGTACTCCTGCATGCTGCTAGTTCATCCATTCCTCTTGCTAGATTCTGACATGTCGGACAGCCCCAAAACCTAGCGAGAGCCCTGGGTACAGTGTCGCAATTGACAGAGTAACCATATTTCGAGAAGGCTTGCGAATGTACAGTAATTGGCGCTCAACGATCTTGTCACCTCCCCTGCTGACGATCGATGTGCCTTCCTGGCCACACCGATCTCGGCTTTTGTAAGATCGAGAGTTTTTTCCTCCTAAAATTTTCGATCTTGTCACTCAGAGCTCGCGATCCATCCGCGACTGTCACCTCTCACCAATCCCGCCCCAATCCTGCGATCGGTGTGCCCGATCGGTTTCCCACAGCGATCTCGCGATCGATTGAGGGAGGGGACGCGCCCTTAGATTATTCCAGAAAATCAGGGGCACATGGCCTCACCCACGCACGATTGAAATCTGAGACTGGTAATTACTTACATTACGGCCTTGTTCGATTGCACTGCATTCTTTTGTACAGCAATACCATAGTTTAGCCGAGTCGGCCTAGGGTTTCCGAACCTGGGGTCACTACCTTCCAGATGCAACTTGACTTGGTTTAAAGTTTTGACATCTGCCCGAACAGCCCAAGTCGCAACAGTCAGAACCGCGTAGTCAACGGATAAAACAAGCGTACACAGTGCGCAATTCAATTGATCTTAGCAAAATCAGATACGGAAGAACGTGACACAAAATTCCAAAATAACACGTGTTGAACTTACTGTTCGGTAATTAATAGATGAACATTTCAAATCCCAGTGTACCCTCGACCACAAACGCGACCAAAAATTTCAATAATGAACTGCTTTAGGGGGAAATTGTACACCCGAAGTTTCCGGGTACAAATTCTAATAGACCATTTCTGCCCGAAATGTTTACAACTTCACAGTGACTGTCGTTCTAGCTGCCAGCGGAAACCAAGTATTTTTTGCCCGGTGAGTACTTTTGCTTGACCAGTGGGCAACAGTGTTTGGACCGCGGTCCGCAGCGAAAATTACCACACCAGATTCGTAGGTGTACCGAACGTACTTTTGGTTCTGGTTTGGATCTGCCTAACCTCTCATAGGGTTTAAAGCCCATGTTCGCAGCTGCCGAGCCTTTACCGAGCCACGCAACACAGTGAAAGGGCTGTGGTTCCCCTGGACTGCAAAGCTATCGAACAAGGCCTACCAGCCCGATAAAAACAGCCCTCGCGGGAGAATGGTACACTAGCGTGGTCTGCAATAAAGGTGAGGGCCCTGCAGACGGGGAAAGCTAGTCCTGTCTGCGGATGACGCGTCTCTTAAAAAATAGTAAACCTAAAGATCATGCTTGGTCCCTATGTTACACTCATACCACTTTGGACCTAGACTGCCCTGCATGCTTTTGGGCCTACACACACCATTTTCTAAGAAATTGTGCAGTATGCATGCATGTGTTTTCGCCGCTTCGTTACGGTATGCCATCCTTGTGAGCATGAAAACAGCTGCTAGCTGACAATAGATAGCCATTCGTGATCTGGTGGATGGGATGGGGAAAGGGATGGAGGAGATGCATTGCATTGGTTGAATGGGATGGTGCTGAGTGGAGCATTGTCTGGGAGGGGGGAGCTGGGTGGGAGCGAGTGGGTGATGGCATGGTGAGGATGGGCTGCTTAGGGGGAGTAGAAGAGAAGTTGAGCATGGCTCCCACAATCCATGCAGCAAACACAAGACACTGCAGCAGTCAGCACACCTGGGCGGCTGACTGCACACCTGGGCGGCTGACTGCACACCTGGGCGGCTGACTGCACATACATACCGAGCACTTGCTGTGGCGTGGGGCGGGCCTTGGGATCTTTCACAAGCATCCATGAGATGAGGTGCTTGCACGCAGCAGACAGGTTCTCCCACTCGCGCACGCCGTAGAACCCCGCCTCCTTCGCCACCAGCACACTTGGCCACCCGGGCCTCTCCTCCGGGGCCACCGAACCTCCGGTGGAGGGTGGGTCGCTGTACGGCGCTCGGCCAATCACCAGCATGAACAAAACAATCCCCGCACTCCAAACGTCCGCCTCCGGACCGTACGATTGGTCGAAGACCTCGGGAGCCATATACTCAGAAGTTCCAATGATGTCTCGGCACGGATTCTCCGGACTGTACAGCGCCGCCACGCCGAAGTCAATCAGCTTCACGGCATCGCTGCTGAAGTTGCAGCTGCTCGCACCCACACTGCTGCTCTTTGCCATGGGGGCCGGGCGCGAGGAGAGGGCGTCGCGGTGGGAGGCGGAGGAGGCGGAGGAGGTGTGGGCGATGAGGACGTTTTCGGGCTTGACGTCGCGGTGCACGATGCCGTGCGCGTGGCAGTGCTGCAGTGCGCGCATGAGCGAGCGGAAGATGCGCGCAGCGGAGGGCTCGGGGAAGTTGCGGTGCAGCTGGATGCGGTCCAGCAGGTCGCCCCCCTCACAGTGCTCCATGATGATGTGCACGTGCTGGTGAGCGGAGGGGTGGGCGAGGGGGGAAAAAGCAATGAGATAATGGCATGCTCTGAACCCCCTCGCAGTGCTCCATGATGATGTGCACGTGCTGGGGGGGGGGGGGGGAAGGGTGGGGGGAATTGGGGTGGGGGAGGGGGAAGAGCGAAAGAGGAGAGAGGGGGGGGAGGGTGGCTGACAGGGAGTATGAGGTAAGTGAGTGAGTGAGGAGGTGAGGGGGTTCATGGTGTGCGCTATAGATCTCTCGCACCACTCCCTCACACCACTCTCTCGCACCACTCCCTCACACCACTCTCTCGCACCACTCCCTCACACCACTCTCTCGCACCACTCTCCCACACCACTCTCTCACACCACTCTCCCACGCCACTCTCACACACCACTCTCTCACATAGCTCCATGATGACATGCAGGCAACCAAGGATAAAATGGAGAAAGGGGAGACAGGATATAGAATGCGGCGACACATGCTTTCAAGAGGCCTAAAAGCATTCTGTGCACAGCGCATCACAAGGGGTTGAGGCGAGGGTGTAAGCAAGGAAAGGGGGGGAGGGTGGGAAGGGGGAGAGGGAAGGGAGGGAGTGAAGAGAAGGGGGTAGAGTGAGGGGTTGACAAGAGGGAAAGAGGGGGGGGAAATGTACTGCCATGGATAAAGGAAGAGGCGTGGGCACAAATTTGGTTCCCTTACTTTTTTTCTCTTCTTTTTCTTCCATTTCTTAGGAACTTCCAAGGATTCGGAGGATCCAGGAAACTCGGTGCGTTTATCTGTAGTGTTATCCCACAACTCGTGTGCGCGCTCAGCCTGTGCAAATAACAGGTGAGTGAGAGGATGCAAGGGGCGCTCACCCGGGTGCTTTCGATGGTCTCCTTCATGCGGATGATGTTGGCATGCCCCTTGAGTCGCTCCAGGAACCCCACCTCGCGCCGCACCGCCTCCTTCTCCACTGCACTCTGTGGCCCGGTAAGGTGGGCGAGGGGAGGCACAGGGGCGAGGGGAGGCACAGGGGCGAGGGGAGGCACAGGGGCGAGGGGAGGCACAGGGGCGAGGGGAGGCACAGGGGCGAGGGGAGGCACAGGGGCGAGGGGAGGCACAGGGGCGAGGGGAGGCACAGGGGCGAGGGGAGGCACAGGGGCGAGGAGGGGAATGAGGGTGAGGGTGGGAGTGGTGGTGGGTGGGCAGGTGCAAGGGCTGGCAGGGCGAACAACAGGCGGCTTATTTGAGCGTTGTGGTGGATGACAGGCACTTTTTGATACATAAGCTCTGCAGCCAACACGTGGGGGAAGATGAGGCCAGACAGAGCCAGGCATGTCAGGAAATGCATGAAGGAAATGGGGGAATGTGGTAATTGTAAGGCATCAAGGTAGCTAGCCTCGCCCTTGCCTTCTGCCTGATTGTTCGTTTGGAAATTAAAGGCAGCTGTTTTTGTGATCTGCTTGCATTGACCTGTGAAGGTTCTCTCAACTCACCAGCAGGCTCCGTTTGCTGATGCTCTTGCACGCATACGCCTTGCCAGTGCGTCGATGCACGCACTTGCGCACCGTGCCATACTGCCCGCGCCCCACCGGTGCTCGCCCCACCACGTACACCTCCTTCAGCTCGCACAGGCCCCTCCCCAGCACCGACCCCCCGCCCGTCATGAACAGTGCTGCACCCGGATGCTGAGCCTTCTGCTGCTGCGCTTGCCCTGGCCTTGCCTGCTCCTGCTGCTGCTGCTGCTGCTGCTGCTGGCCCCCTGTTTCCGTGCCCTCCCTGCTTGCACCGTCTGCCTTGCCTTGAGCAGCTCGCGCCTGCATGTCCTCTCCTGCTCTCTCACGCACGGCGGTTGCACCCGCAGCAGCAGCAGCCGCACCAGCACCACCAACAACACCAGCAGCAGCGGCAAAAGTAGCAACAGCAGCAGCAGCATCGCCGGGAATCCCTGCAGGGCTGTCATCCAACACTCTAGCAGCGTCTGCAGCGGCAGCAGCAGCAGCAGCCATGCCAGCATCACACGCGTCTTGCTGCATCTGCTCCAGGCTGCGAACACCTGAATGGATCTTCTCCCACCACCTCCCACTGCTGCTCCGCTCGCTGCCCCTCGCACCGTCACGTTCTTTGAGAAAGCTACTGACGTCCTGCTCCCTGTCACCCAGCCCCCTTGCAGACTGCATCTCGCCTCGTTCCATTGCTCTGAACTCCTTCTCGCCCCGCTCCTTGGCACTGCCACTCCCGTGCACCAGCCTTACGCGACTGCTGCTGCCAACCGCCGCACCCTGTCCCACCGCACCCTGTCCCACCGCACCCTGCTGCACACCCGTGACAGCTGGGTTCAGCAAGGCGTCAGTGTGAGTGGACTCGGAGAGGCCATCGGGGTACAGGGGTCCTGTGCGCAGGTCAAAGTCAAAGTCAGACGACAGGAACCCAAACCGCTCCCGCCCACCCCTGCTCAACCCACCGCCACTCAAGTCCGTGCCCCTGCCAGCACCAACAACGCCGAACACCGAAGCAGCAGCAGCAGCTGCTGCCTCCCCAATCGCATCCTGCTCGCCCCTACCATCTGTCTCCTTCTCCGTGCTGCCAAACGCCACTAGCTCTCGCGCGCCCGCCGCCTCCCCCCCACCCACCACCCGCTCCAAGCTGCCGAACGCGCCCTCCCGGGGCTCCACGAAATTGTCCGAGCCCACAAACGACCCGTGCTGACTGCTCGACACCAGATCGCGCGTGCCGTGCGAACCAGCAGGAGTAAAAAAGAGGCCGCCATCTTCAGAGAAAAAGAGGGCCTGGCTGGCCCGCCGCCCAGAAAGCAAAACCTGCTCCCCGCTGCTTGCGCCTCTGGCTTGCAGAGTGCCGCCTCTGCCACCTGCCGCCTGCTCCTGTGCACTAAAAAAGACGTCTCTGCCGCCCTGGGAATCTGCCGCGCCGCCCAAATGCCTGTGTCTATCCCCAATCGGATCGTATTCTCTTGATCCGAAAAAAACATCCCCGCTTGGAAGCAGGCGGCCCTGTCCTCCATAAGAGCTGCTGCGATTGAAGGCTCTCGCCCTGCTGGCGGCGCTACCACTGGCAGTGCCAGTCCCACCTGTTCGGTGGTGGGAGGAGGAGGACGACGAAGCAGCAAGGGCCACCGCTGTGTCACGAGTGGTGGAGAGGCCGAGGGCAAATGGAGGGGGAGGGGTGGCGGATGGGGAGGAGGAAGGAACGAGAGAAGGGTTGAGCCAGGCGGGGTCATCCCCAAAGGAGAGGTCGCGCGAGGAGCGGCGCTCCTTGAAGCTGGAGCCCCGCCGCTCGCCCAGCAGCTTGCGCCTGCTGCTGCTGCGCGGGGGGAGCGGGGCTGCTGAAGGGAGCAGGGGTGAGGCGGAGGGAGGCACAAGGCTGATGCTGTTGCTGCTGCTGCTATGTGGAGGGAAATCGGAGGATGGTCGCTCAGGAACGAGGAGTTCAAAGGATCCGGAGAGGGAGAGCATGGGGTCGAAGGGAGATGCAGAGGGTGGGTGAGGCAGGGTGAGGTCAAAGGGCAGTGCTCGCAGCGTGTGTGGGGCGGGCGTCTCATGCTGCCCCGAGTGCGGCGCATACAGGTCGTACTGGGTTGTGTGCGGTGCCTGCTGGTCGGACTGCGGCGCCATCATGTCAAACTGGGCGGTGTGCGGTGAGAGCAGGTCAAAATGGGTGGTGTGCGGTGCAAGCAGGTCCACGGCGGGGCTGGAAGCACCGGAGGAGTTAGCGGGGGAGGGCAAGAAGGGCTGGAAGTAGTCCATGGGGGCATCGAAGAACAGGTCCGACACAAACCGCCTGTGCCCCGGTGCACCCGCCCCCGCCCTCCTGTCGCGTGCGTTACCAGCGTAACCATCACCGCCAGCACGGTGGGGATCAGCAGCACGAGGGAGAACAGCAGCCAGCGTAGGGTCACCACCCGCAGCTACACCAGCATCTCCTTCCAACAGCACCAGCAGCAGCAGCAGCAGCATCAGCGGCAACACTTGGGAGCAGGCGGTCGGGGGGGAAGAGGTGGGGGAGGTGAGGAGGGCGGAAGAGCAGCTCGCCCTCCCAGTCCCTCATCTCCTCGTCAAACTCGCCCGCGTCTCTCGTCGGTCCCATGGACCACGACAGCCCCATCCCCATCCGCCGCCCTCCAGTGCGGCTCCTGCTCCTGCTCTGCCCTCTCAACCGCCTCCCCTCCCCTCTGCTCCCCTCCCTTTCAAGTGCTCTCCCTCCCCCTCTCACCCTCCCCCTGCCCCTCTCGTTTTCCGCTTCCCCATCCGCGTCCCCCTCATCCCCCACGCTACCAGCGCTTTGCACGCGGGAGAACACTTGAGGGCTCGGCGACCGGCTCCTTACGCTGAGGCTCGGGGCGTTGGCGAAGCTGGCGTTCAGGTTCGGGCTGTAGCCAGGGCTGATTTGCTGGCTCGGTTGGGGGCTGCGGAGAGCATGGGAAGAGGGCGGCGAGGGGGAGAGGCGGTCAGAGGAGAGGGGGAGAGGGGGGAGGTGCAAGTGGGGAGGAGGAGTACGAGGGCCAGAGCGGGAGAGAAGCAGGCCCTGAACGGCGTTGAAACTGAGTGGACGCTGCAAGAAACGCCTGCTGCTGCCGCCTGCACTGCTGCCCGTGCTGCCCCTAGCAGCAGGATGTCCCCCCCCTCCTCCATCCTCTCCTCCTCCTGCTCTCGCTTCTCCTGCTTCTGCCACTACACCTGTGCCGAAAGCACCACCAGTGGTGCTGATGCTCCTGCTGCGGTGGTGCCCTCCCCTCCGCGTGCTGCCTCCCTCCACAAACCCCCCACTGGCACCGTCACTCACACCACCAGCTCCTACCCGCGTCCCTGCCCCAGCAGCACTTGCAGCAGCGCCAGCAGCAGTGGGCACGGCATAGGTGGGGCCCATGTGGTAACTGCGTGACCGCGTGTGCATGCTGTTAGGGGAGGCAGCGGGGGACCGCGTGATAGGCGCAGGGGAGCGGGAGCGCGCAGATGGGGAGGGAGAGCGCCGGGTAGAGGGGGATGGGGATCGGTTGGAGGGGGAGTGAGAAAATGCAGAGCGGGCGGAGGGGGATGGGGGAAGGGGGGAGCGAGAAGGGGGGGTGCGGGAGAAGGAGTGGGAGTGAGATGAGTGGGAGAGAGAGGCGTGTGAGAAGGACGAGGCACGATGATGCCGTCTCTGCTGCCCTGCGCCCGCCCCCCGCCTCCCCTGTGCAGATCGTGAGAGCGTGGATAGAGCTGCCTCCAGGTCAGCAAAGGACACGTCACCCCCCTCATTGGAAGCAGTAACAGGCGGCGCAATGACAATGCCACCGGCAGCAGCAGCAGCAGCAGCAGCAGCAGCAGCAGCAGCAGCAGCAGCAGCAGCAGCAGCAGCAGCAGCAGCAGCAGCAGCAGAAACATCCCCATCACCAATGGCAGCGAAATCAGGTCCACCTGTAGCAGCTACAGCCGCCGCTACCCTGGCCGTCTCTTGCTCCCATGCTCCCCCTCTCCCTCTTTGCCACCCCCTCTCACTCCTCTCCTCCCACAGTCCCTCATCCCCTCCGCTTTCACCACGCAGACCGTGAGGGTCGGAGCCGGAACCTGAGCTTCCAGGCTCGGGATCAAAGGCGAGGTTCGGTGGAAGGTGCGGAGAACTTTCACAGGAAAGAGATGGGTGAGGAGGAAGCTGGGATTTTGGAGAGCGATGGGATTGATGATGGTGATGGTGGTTGTGGTGGGTGTGATCATAGGGAGGTGTGGCTGGGGAAGGTGGCATTTGAGGAAAAGGGGTGGTTGGGCAGGATGAAGAAGCGGATCTTCCATGCTTCGCCCCTCCAACTTTCCCACTGCTACGTGGTGTCCGCTCTTTGCTCTTGCCTCTCATTGGCTGATCGTCCTGCTGCACGCCCAGCGTTGAAATAATGGATTCGAGACACGCCAAATCCAGCTCAGGAGGGGGATGGTGGGTGACGCGGCTGGGAGGGATGCTTTGGATGTTGCTTTGACTGTCCTGGCTCAGCAATCCTTCGCAGTTACTGTAGTTGTTGTAACTGCAGCTACCGACGTCATTGCACTCCCCAGCCCAGCTGCCTGCTAAGGATTCGCCAGTTTCGTCCATCGCGATGCCCTTTCCCTTAGCAGACGCACTCGCACGCCTTCGCTCACTCGCGCTGCTGTTACTGTCGCTGCTGCTCTTGCTACTTCTTGGCGAAGATTTTTCTCTCGCAAACCCTTCTCCACGCCTTGCCTTCCAATCAGAAGCCGCGTCACGCAAACTGAAAAACCCACCACTTTCGGTGTTAACGTCTCCGTCGCCGTCTCCGTCACCGTCTGCGTTTCCGTACAAGTCGTCATCGTCACAGTGACTGCCAGAAGTCGAAGATGGTAACCACTCGCCGCCATCCCTCGACACGACAGCCGCCGCGATCAAGGGAGGCGGTGGGAGGGCTGAAGGAGAAAACGGTCCGGAGCGCGATTCTAGTTTGGAAAACGAGCTGCTTCCCCTGTTTGACGGAGACAGAAGTGACTTTGACTGAACTTTCGACTCTGGCTGACTCTTCGACCCTGACTGGGATTGTGATCTTGGAAATGACTGATTCTTGACGGTCGACGGTTGACTGGCGTAACCCCTCGTTGTACCGTTCTCGAGGGTTTCGCGACTATCCTGTTCCGCGACATAGCTGGCTTCGTGGCTCACATGAATCTTTGCGTGGGAGGCTGATCCAACGGCGGTTAAACCGTTCGCAGTAGCTCTCGCTGCGTCTCCAGGATTTTCTCCTGAAGAAACCCCTGAAGACATTGCTGGTGCTGGCGGAGGCGAAAGTCGCGCCGTTAGCTCACCAGCGACGCCAGCTTTATTCAGATTCCTCTCTAGGGTCGGACCGTCAGGAACCCCAGGAGATCTTAACTCTGCCGACGACGTTTCGTCAATAGTCGGCGACGCTGGCGACGAGAACTTGAGTGTAAGCGACTCTGCTGCGTTGGATAGCGACGATGGTAAGGGCGACGGGTGGATAACGACGTCGGTTGCGGAACATACCCTTTGTGATCGCGACCCTCTCTGCAGGAGCACACTCTTCTGCGACGTCGCGGATCCAGCGGGATCGGCGCCGGCAGACACGGAGGAGCTCTTTCCGGCCACTCTGCTCCACCCGCATTTTTCGGCCACCACCTCCGTCGCGCCGCCAGGAGCTTCGCGATCTGACTCCGATTCAAATTCGGCGGGCGTGGCGGCGGCCGCTGCGGCGGGTGGGGTCATGGAGAAGCCGGGGAAGTCGTCTACCTCTCGGGTTGACGCGTTACCACTATTCGTTCTGCCAGGATGCGCGTCGCCGTGCTCGCCGTTGCTGTACTCCTCGTCGCGCGCGTAAGATCCGTCTCGCGGGAAAATGCTTTCGTTTTCAGACGCCGTGACGGTGCCGTGAGATCCCAAGATGCTACGACCCACCCTGTTCCCCTCCTCCCACGAGCTTTCCTCCTCGTTCCCGCTTCCGAAACCTGCGGCCGCGGCACTCGTGTCGTTGCTAGCACTAGCATCATTGCGGGCGCTGCGACTGCCATCTGTCGTCTTCGTCCCGCGAACTCCGGGCAACCGCAGCAACTCAAAGCTCGTCGGCGTGTAGTCGGTGTCCTTTCCATCAAGCTGGTTCGCCGGCTCTGCTTCGCCCCGCTTCCGCTCCTGTCGCCGCGCCGCCGCCTCCCCCGCAACAGCGTCTCGCGCGAGTTGCGAGGCTTTGCTAGCGCTCCCCCGAGGCCGTCCCCCTGCCGATCGGGGGAGGCGTCTGGCGGTATCCGGCTTGTCGAGCGAGAGAGCAGTGGCGAGAGATGGCGTTTCGCGGGCGATCGCGGCGGTGACGGCGTCGGCGTTGCTGCTGCTCTTGCGCAACGCCAAGGTCGGACGCTCGCGACCCTGCACCTGTCGCCGCCGAGTCCACACGTTGTCGGACGCTCGCTGCTGCGACTGCTGCTGCGACACGAGCGTCGCCATCGCCGTCGCCGTTTCCATTGCCATTGCCGTCGCGGGGTCGTCCAGTGCACGCTCGTCGCGGACCGGTTTGTTGCGACTGCTAACACGGTTTTGTAGTACTTCTGGGGGGCACTGCGGCACGTCTGAAATACCCCCTGCCTCGGTGTTGGAGAGTAGGTCACTGTTAATCATGCTACTCGCCGCGGTCGCGTCCAACTGTCCGAAACGGGTCGCGATGAGATGATCGCACCGGCCTTTCGTCGAAGGAAAGCCGCTCAGCACGCTGATCGGACTAATGCCGCTGCTGTCGCCGCCGCCGTACCCGACAGAGCCACTATTGACTGCTTCCGTGACGCTATTGCTCTCAGTGGCCGTAGCGGTCGAGAACGTTGATTCTTTTCTGGAAAACGTTGATTCTTTTCTTCTTGACGATATTTACTCTACACGTTTTCCTGTCAGATCTGGTCCGTACTACACGACATGAAGTTCAGTTGCATCACCACTGTTTCCGCTGTAATCACAAGGTGTCAACACAGTTTTTCTTATGGTCTGTTAAATACAACCCTGATGTAAAAGTGGAGACCTTAAATCGATACCAGAAACAACGAGGCTGTTATTTTCTCACCAGGGAATGGCCACACAATCACAACCCCCGCCTTTCCCTCCCACTACCGCGTTCGTATTCTCAGCTGTTTTCACTCACGCTGGTACCTATCTGCTCCCTGCTGGTCGGATCGGAACAGCAATATATTAGGCACGCCGCTAACGAATATACTTACAGTATCTGCTCCCTGCTGGTCGGAACATCAATATATATGGCTCGCCGCTAACGAACAAACCGTACGTGCGCGAACTTGAAGCTTTAAAGATGAGTAGCCCGAATGGCAAGGAATAAAGCGAGGGTTTTTTCACCACCTTCGACAAAATGTGGGTCCCCCACTTCTCCTCTGCCTCAGAATCATGGCACGAGTAACGACGAGAGAATGCCGCAACTGCCTTGTGCAACCTTGGGTTGAGTTGAGTAACGACGAACAGGCTGCAGCAAACCGGGGCATGGACAATGTTGGTTGGTTTGGGACTTTCTGTTGTAGAAAAGGACCAGAGACAACAGCAGCGTGATTCAAAGTACACCTGATGTCCACCCACTGCACGCGAAATTGCCCCGCACCTGACGAAAACCTTGCACACGTGGGTTTTGTGCCGTGAGGAAGCACCCACGTTACAGGCACGTTGACCAATCCGAACCACAGAAACTGAAGTCTGACTGAAGAGACTGCAGTCAATTAGTCAACGGTGAGTTACAATTGTTTTTTATAAGCCCTTTTTGCCCGAAGCGAATTGACGAAACCTCCACGAAATGCAAGAATCACTTATAAGCCCAGAGGGTAAGGCAAGGTCGGGGGGCTCAAACGGGCATCATGTGTACTGTACTGTTCATTTGTACATATGAACCCCATAAGCTGGAAATAATCACGCAACGCGATGATTCTCGAATTCTGCTCAATCCTGTCGACTACCCCCGCACTGCGCTACCCGATTTTTGATATCCCTGAATCCCATGGACTTCTACAAACGCTTTTTCGATAATTTTTTTTAATATGTTAAAGTATACACCGATGATGCAAGTGCACACAAACATATGTCAGTCGTAACTGGGCGTGAGAGGCCCGGCAGCGTGCCAGCCTCAGGGGACGACTCTAAGGGGGATGCAGTGCCCCTCGCGCAAGATTCCATAACGCGCCAAAATGACGGGACCATTTCCAGCCTTTGCCTTCCAGAGTCCGGATACGTCCAAGGAGCCGACACTCCTGATCTGCCAGCGCATATGTCTTCCCGCCCTGCTTCAAATCGCCCTTACTGTTCAACTTTTTCCCTCTTGCCCGAGTATACACCCGCACATGTAGCCTGAAAGCTGCTTCAATCCTCCTCAGTACCCGCCTGGCCTGAAATCTCTTGCCTCGAAACACGCAATCACACTGCTCTGCCCAAATCTGGTGTATTGCGATTGCCGAGAGAGATGCTTCCGGAAAAGCTGAGCTGGAAGCGGTGTTGCCAAACAGTATGTCGCCCAAGCTGTCAACATGCCTCGTCGGATTCAGCATGCGCAGAGCCTTCCGAACTGCTCCCACAACCGTCCGGATTCTTGGACAGGTGTAGAGGCAGTGTTCCAGGGTTTCAAACTCCCCGCAATGCGGGCAGACCGGCTTTCCACTCAAGAAAGAAAGCCTTTCACCCACTTGAAGGTTGAGACTGTGTATTCTCATCAGCACATCACGCGGTCGGTTCGGTGTCACCAGCGAGTCCCGAATTTTCACAACCCTTTTCCAGTCAATAACTCCTGCCCATCTGCCCGCCCAGAGCTCCCGTTTGGCCGATTGATGTTTCGACTGTTGCCAGTTTCCCTTCAACTCCTTCAGCGATGGTAGCCCCCCACCACTGAAAGCCGCTGAGCGCTGGAGCGGAGTGCGGAGCTGGGTGGTGGGTGCGCCAGATTGCTCGGCTGAGAGGAGAAACAGTTTCCAGCTCTGCGGTGCTGCTTCCCACGCCCGTAGAGCAAGCTTCGCCTGCTTTGAGCCACCGAGCTCCCTCGCTAGGGTTTTGTCATCCTTTACACGCCAGCTCCCGTCACCACCCGCGGTCAGCAGGTCTCCAAGACGCACCTCCCACAATTTCTCCGCGGCTTTCTGGCTGCCCACCGGGGTCGTGCCGTTCATCAGGAGATGGCGGGTGAACGCGCGCTTTTTCGATAATGGCTTAAACACTCTCGACAAAGTTTGTGACGGATTTGTTGGACAACACATTCCTTAACCAGGCATAATTTACCCTAGGAACGCAATAACCGCTAAGCTGTTTGTTTTTTCAGGCTACAGAGGTATGTAAGGCGTTTGTTGAAATATATAAGACATATTGGACCTTAGTTTTCCAATTATTTTAGGAAAAGGTGGAAAAAGAATTTAATAATATACTATTTGACACTCCTAAAAGAATCAATTAAAGAAACAAATGAGTGTTTTAATCGTCAAATTTTGCAAAATTGCATTTCTTGAGGAAAAATGCAAAACGTCTTTAAACATGCTTGTGAATTTGTGGGTTGAATTTTGTTTTTTGCTAAATTTGAAAGTTATAGTCCACGCTATATTGTTGTCTAGTCGGGGGCAATAGTCTAGTTGTCTCATTACGGTTAGTCCTAAAGTACACTATAATTTTCTCTACGATTTTATATATTTTTTTAATTATTTCGGCCTTGAAGTATCTACGCATCACGTTAACATGGCCACTGTGTATCATTAATGCAACTGCGCAAAATGACAACTCATACTAAGGGAATGCAATTATTTTATCTGGATAGCGTCATATTTGTTCTCACCCAAAGGCATGAATCAAAGGGATCCGAAACTGATGAACATATACGCAGAGTTGTCAAACATTATACATGTTGTATTTGTGTAGGCTATAGTGGGTTAGTCTATAGGGGGGTCACAACTCTAGGGTTTCATATTTGTACTCTCATTCCTTTCTAGTCCAACAACACTTGTTCATTCTAACATGGTATTACGAGCCTAGGTTAGGCACCTAGGACTGCCTACTACTACGGGCCCACCGTTCCGTTAGAAGCGCCCTCGTGCGCCTCGCCTTACTCGCGCCCTCGTGCGCCTCTCTCTACTCGTGCGCCCTCGCGCGCTCTGCCTCTCACTACCGCGCGCGCGCAGCCCGCTAGCCACCCGCGCGCGGCCCGCTTTCCGTACGCGCAGCCCGCTAGCCACCCGCGCGCGGCCCGCTTGCCGTGCCCGCGACCTGCTAGCCGCCCGCGGGCGGCCCGCTAGCTCCCCGCGCAGCCAGCGCCACTAACGCGCGGCCCGCCGCGGCCTTGTGCGGCCCCGCGCGCAGCCCGCGAGCTGCTCGCCGCCTCGCGCTGCCGTCGCTCGCACCCGCCGCCCGTACGCAGGCCGCAGCCCCGCGCACCCGCGCACCCGCCGCCTCGAGCTGCAGGCCGCAGCCCCGCGCACCCGCCGCCCGTACGCAGGCCGCAGCCCGCGCGCCGCAGCTGCTCGCACGCCGGCCGCCTCCGCGCAGCTGCCGCCCGCGCGCAACTGCAGCTCGCGCGCCACTGCAGCCTGTGCGCCGCTGCCGCCCGCGCGCAACCACAACCCGCGCGCAACCGCAGCCTACGCGCCGCTGCCGCCCGTGCACAGGCCCCCAGCCGAGCCGCGCAGCCCGAACCGAGCCGCGCCGCCCTACCCGAGCCGCGCCGCCCTACCTGAACCGAGCCGCGCCGCCCGTACTAAGCAGCCTCTCTGGACCGAGCCGCCCTACCTGAGTCGCGTAGCCTACTGCTCTTAGGGTGCGCTTACTGCTACTACTACTGCTACTATGGCTAGTCCTCCTGTACTCGCTTTCGATGCTGAGGGCCGCCCAGTGAAGTTCGACACCTGGCTAGATGACCTGCACCTCTTCCTACAGCTCACTGCCAAGGAGGACATCTCACTGTACGATCACGCCCTAGGCCATGCTACTGCCCCTGATACTTCTGCTGACAGCACTGCCCGCTCACAGTGCCAGACCCGTGACACCCACGCTCGCTTTGCTATTCGCAACTCCCTGCCGATAGATGAGCGCGAGCACTTTGGCCAACACAAGACTGCTAAGGAACTGTACACTGCTGTCGTTGCTCGTTACTCCTCACCTGCTTCTGCCGCACTAGGCCGCCTCTCACTCCCCTACCTGTTCCCCGACCTGGCCTCCTTTCACACAGTTGCTGACCTCATCACCCACCTCAAGACTAGTGAGGCCCGCTTCCTGCTGCTATGCCTGACGAGTTCCTTGCTAGCAACCCCCCCCCGCTCTGGCTCACTCTCTACCACATCGTCACCCGCCTCCCTGACTCTCTGCGCGCAGTCAGGGATCACTTCCTAGCTCGCTGCCCCACTGAGCTCACCATTGCCCTCCTCGAGAAGGAACTACTTGCAGCTGAGGCGAGCATCGTCGCTGTAGGTGCCTCTCGTGGCGACCCCCGCACCCCTTTCTTTGAGGGGTGTTCCCCTTCCCCCCTTCTCCCCTCTGTAGCCTCTGCTTCTGCTGTCGACCTCCTTGGTGCTGAGAAGGTCGGGACTTTGTCTGCTCCGAGCGGGCGCCGCAGGAACAGAGGGGGCAAGGGTGGAGGTGGCGGCGGGGGAGGCGGGGGTGGAGGCGGTGGGAGTGGAGGAGGGGCTGGAGAGGCTAGTGGCGGCAGTGGGGGTGGTGACGGCAGCGGCGGGGGCGGTGGCAGGGGCGGGGGCGGCAGCGGGGGCGGAGGTGGTCGTGGCAGCGGCAGGGGAGGAGGTGGTCGAGGAGGTGGCGGCGGCGGTGGTGGTCGTGGAGGCGCTGGCGGTGGTCTGAGCCAGCAGCACACTCCGTCGCTCCAGGAGGCCCGTGAGTGGTATTCGCAGCGCCGGGGGGCGGGTGGCTTTAGCTGCACGTACGTCATCCGCACTGGTGACCGCTTCACGTACTCCTCGCCTCAGTCTACTCGTCACTCGCTCTCAGCTCTGCCTTCGGATGAGTCCGTAGAGCCGAGTGGCCCGTATCCAGAGCTTGTGGGCTGCCTCATGTACCTGATGACCTGCACTCGACCTGACCTTGCATACCCTCTTAGCATCCTTGCACGCTATGTCGCTCCTGGCCGTCACAGGAAGGAGCACATGGATGCCGCTAAGAGGGTGTTGCGCTACTTGTGCAGTACGTCGGGCATGGGGCTAGTGCTTGGAGGGCGAGACCGAGTTGTACTTACTGGACACTCTGACGCTTCTTGGGCAGACGACCAGGCTACTCAGCGGTCGTCTCAGGGTTACACCTTCAGTCTTGGCTCTGGCTCAGTTTCTTGGCGGTCTACCCGCTCTTCTTCTGTTCTCAGCTCCAGTTGTGAGGCTGAGATCTACGCCACAGCCATGGCTGCCCAGGAGCTACGCTGGCTGACCTACCTGCTGACCGACTTGGGTGAGCGGCCTCGTTCTCCTCCAGTGCTGTACGTCGACAACAAGGCTGCCATTGCCTTGTGTGAGGAGCACAGACTGGAGCACAGAACGAAGCACATTGCTCTGCGGTACTTCCTTGCTCGAGAGCTGCAGCAGCGCGGTCAGCTTTGTCTGCGCTACGTGGCCACTGAGGCCAACACTGCTGATGTGTTCACCAAGGCGCTTCAGCCTTGTGACCATCAGCGCTTCTGTACTCTTCTAGGCCTTGTGCCTGCTGGACCTCACTTGCTTACTTCTTGACTCTGCTTGTACTGTGATCTTTATATATATACCTGCATGTTTACACTTGCTAGGTTGTGATCACTGCATCTCTTGTTATATTATCAACCTGCTTTGCTTTGACTGGTCTTGTGACCCCTTGCTCTCCCCCACTTCGCCTATGGGGGTGTGTCAAACATTATACATGTTGTATTTGTGTAGGCTATAGTGGGTTAGTCTATAGGGGGGTCACAACTCTAGGGTTTCATATTTGTACTCTCATTCCTTTCTAGTCCAACAACACTTGTTCATTCTAACAAGAGTGGCCAGACCGTGATTGTGGGTGTAGAGAAAGTTGCGCTCCATGGAATTAAGAAATATGAAAAAGAGGGAGCGAGGTGCGAGATTAGTCGACAGGGATGAGCAAACTTTGAGAGTCGTAGCTTCGCACAATTATTCCCGTAAGCTGACTTCACACCATATACATCCAGTTCGCGATAACTTCACACCAATTAATCTACACCACAGGGTACATACCCTAAGTTGTACGTTTCCGTAAGGTAGTTACTGTTGTTTAGAAAATTCTGGAGGAGGGTCTCACACTTTCACGAATTGGTGGGGTGCAACAAGAATTTTAAGGCAAACCAAACCTACAAAAACCCAAAGTTTCGGTCTTAATGGGGTGCGAGTTTCATTCTTGAGACGACCTTTCGTTGTCTATTGATAGTCCCTCAATCTCTTAATGTCCGTCCCATCAAGTCAGAAAGCGTAGAGGTCCCTACGAAAAAAAGGGCAGGGGGTGTAGAACAAAATTAAGGTGTAATACACGAACTAGGTGTATACACGAAGCAAAATTAAGCTCCCCATACTTGCCTTCTTTTTTTTGACGTTTAAAGTCTACAGCCAAAGTTGTTACGCGCTAGCCTGTGGGGAAATGTGCACAAATATGGACGGGTGTGTTGTGGGCGAGTTTTGTTACGATTTTGTCCAACCCTTCGCAACACCTTGACCCGCGTGGTCCGCAACTTGGGCCGTGGGCTTGAAGTGATTTTGCATTTCACAAAGGTTTCGCAACGTCGCAGCTAGGAAAAAAGGATATAAAAAAATGTAACTTCCATGTTGACAGTTTGACGTCGTTCTCTTCGTCACCATTGTTTTATCATCACTGCAACTTGTGTCAAACATTATATATGTTGCGTTTGTTAGGCTACAGTGGGTTAGCCTATATGGGGTACACAATTCTAGGGTTTGCCATTTTGTACTGATTTCTCTGTTAGTTCAACCATTCCAGTCCGTTCATTCTGACATGGTTTCAGAGCAGGTCCTTCGCTAGGACCGTTCTTAGGGCCCACCGCTACCTACCTACCTACCTACCTGCGCCTTAGAGCGCCTCGGTTCTTACGGCCCCTTAAGGCCTCGCGCCCTCGTGCGCCTTTCCCCACCACGCGCGCGCGACCCGCTAGCTACCCGCGCGCGGGTCCCTTTTTTTTTCGCGCGCGCGGCTCTGTTTCTTGCGCGCGCGGCCCGCTAGTTGCGCGCGTGGCCCGCTAGTCGCCCGCACGCGGCCCGTCAGCCCTTCGCGCGGCCCCTGCTGCTCGCGCGCACCCCGCCGTGGCCCCGCAGGCCCGCAGCTCGCTGCCGCAGCTGTCGCCCGCCCGTCACCCGCAGCCGCCCGTACGCCACTGCCGCTGCCGCTGTCGTACGCTGCTGCCGCTGCTGCTTGCGCACCGCCCACTGTCGCTGCCGCTGCTGTGCCGCCGCCACTGCCGCCCGTGCGCCGCTGCCGCTGCTGCACGTGCGTTACTGCCGCTGCCGCCGCCGCTGCAGCTCCCGCCCGTGCGCTCGCTACCGCTACTCCCGCCGCCCGCTGCAGCTGCCGCCCGTGCGCTACCGCCGCTGCCGCCCGTGTGCTGCTACTGCGGCCGCCATTACCGCGTTGCACTGCCGCTACTGCCCGTGCGCCAAAGCCGCTGCCGCCCGTGCGCCATTGCTGCTGCCGCCCGTGCGCCACTGCTGCTGCCGCCCGTACGCTACCACTTGTTTGCCGCTGCTGCCGGCCCCGTTGACACTGCCCACAGTCTCCCAGCGGCCTCGTTCCTACTGTTTACCTTATACCTACTACTACCGCTCGTGTGCCACTACGGACAGTCGACCCGCCCGCGCCTTGCCTAGCGGCCCCGCCGGCCCCGTTGACCCTCCGCACACCTTTCCAGCGGCCTGATTCCTACTGCTACTGTCACTATGGCTAGTCCGCCAGTTCTAGCTTTCGATGCCGAGGGCCGTCCAGTGAAGTTCGAAACCTGGCTCGATGACCTGCACCTGTTCCTACAGCTCACTGCCAAGGAAGATATCTCACTGTACGACCACGCCCTAGGCCATGCCACTGCCCCTGACTCGACTGCTGACAGCACTCTGCGTTCCCAGTGGCAGACCCGTGATGCGCACGCTCGCTTTGCTATCCGCAACTCCCTGCCGCTAGACGAGCGCGAGCACTTCGGCCAGTGCAAGACTGCTAAGGACCTCTACACCGCTGTAGTTGCCCGCTACTCCTCACCCGCCTCTGCCACGCTAGGCCGCCTCACTCTCCCCTACCTGTTCCCCGACCTAGCCTCCTTTCACACTGTCGCAGACCTCATCACCCACCTTAAGACTAGTGAGGCCCGCTTTCGCGCTGCTATGCCTGCCGAGTTTCTCACTAGCAACCCCCCCCCGCTCTGGATCACTCTCTACCACATCGTCACCCGCCTCCCTGACTCTCTGCGCGCAGTCAGGGACCACTTCCTCTCTCGCTCCCCCACTGAGCTCACTGTTGCCCTCCTCGAGAAGGAACTGCTTGCAGCCGAGGCGAGCATAGTCGCTGTAGGCACCTCTCGTGGCGACCCCCGCACCCCGTTCTTTGAGGGGTGTTCCCCTTCCCCCCTCCTCCCCTCTGTCGCCTCTGCTGCTGCTGTCGACCTTCTTGGTGCTGAGAAGGTCGGGACCGCGTCTGCTTCGAGCGGGCGCCGCAGGAACAAGGGCGGCCGGGGTGGGGGTGGCGGCGGAGGAGGTGGGGGTGGAGGCGGTGGGAGTGGAGGCGCGGCTGGGGAGACTAGTGGCGGCAGTGGGGGAGGAGACAGCAGCGGTGGGAGTGGTGGTGGAGGCGGCAGCGGAGGCGGAGGTGGTCGTGGCGGCGGCAGGGGTGGAGGTGGCCGGGGCGGCGGCGGTGGGGGTGGTGGTCGTGGAGGCACTGGCGGAGGGCAGAGTCAGCAGCCCGCCCCGACGCTTCAGGCCGCCCGTGAGTGGTATGCGCAGCGTAGCGTTACCTGCACGTACGTCATTCGCACAGGTGACCGCAGCGGCCAGCAGTGTGGGAGGCCGCACCCCACGCAGCGCTGCTTCGCGCGCCTTAACGACGCGTGGCGCACTCAGTTTCCTGCTGCCACTGAGCTGCCGCGCTGGGCTGATCTGGAAAAGAGGGGTGTTGATATTTGGGCTTTAGACTTTGATGCTATTCTCACTGCCATGTATGCGATGTCTATTAGTGGAGAGGGTGCTCAGTACTTGCGTGTTCCGCCCGACCCGGGCATTCAGGCCAGTCCGGCTGCCGCTCTAGGTGCTAGTGCGTCTGCTCCCACAGGTCCTGGTGAGGTCGCTGCTCTAGGTGCTCGTGCGTCCGTGCCCCCTGGTACTGAGTCGACTGCAGCACTACACACCTTCACACTGGACTCAGGTGCTTCTCGCTCCTTCTTTCGTGACCGCACTGTCCTTGAGCCACTCGCTCGGCCAGTTGCTGTCTCCCTTGCTGACCCCTCTGGGGGTCCGGTCATTGCGACCTCCTCCACTGTCCTTCCTTGTCCGGCGGTCCCGTCCGGCACGCTGTCAGGTCTCTACCTCCCCTCGTTCTCTACGAACTTGGTGGCAGGTAGTGCGCTCCAGGACGGGGGTGTTCACCAGTTCACCCCTGCCTACGAGCGCGTGACACATTGCACGTGTGCTCGGACGGGTCGCCACCTGGCTACCTTCACTCGGGAGCCGGGGTCGGACCTTTACACACTGACCACTGTGTCCCCTCAGGTAGCTGCGTCTGCGTCTGCGTCTGCGTCAGGTCAGCTGTCCGCCCCCTGCTCGTGTCGCTCTCTGGCGCATGAGACTGTCCTTTGGCACCACCGCCTTGGTCACCCGTCTGTGCAGCGCCTTCGGGCCATGCACAAGCGGGACCTTGTTGCTGGTCTTCCCAGGGTGCTCCCTCCCCTTCCCGACTCGCCTGCTCCTCCCTGTATTCCCTGTGTCGAGGGACGGCAGCGCGCCGCTCCTCACTCCTCCTCCTTTCCCCCGACGACTGCTCCTTTTCTGACGCTCCACATGGACGTGTGGGGCCCAGCCCGCGTCCGTGGTCAGGGTCAGGAGAGGTACTTCCTGATTGTTGTTGACGACTTCTCGCGCTACACCACGGTCTTCCCCTTGCGCGCCAAGGGTGACGTCCCTGATATCTTGATCCCTTGGATCCGCAGATCTCGTCTCCAGCTCCGTGAGCGTTTCCGCTCCGACTTCCCTGTCCTGCGTCTGCACTCTGACAGAGGTGGGGAGTTCTCCTCTGGCCTATTGGAGGCCTTCTGTCAGCAGGAGGGCATTGAGCAGTCGTACACGCTTCCGGACTCTCCACAGCAGAATGGGGTTGCTGAGCGCCGCATTGGTCTGGTCATGGAGGTCGCCCGTACCTCCTTGAGCCATGCGGCTGCCCCCCATTTTCTGTGGCCGTTTGCAGTCCGATACGCTGCGCATCAGCTCAACCTCTGGCCCCGTCTCTCCTTGCCCGAGACTTCTCCGACACTGCGTTGGACGGGAGAGGCTGGCGATGCGTCGCGTTTTCGGGTCTGGGGATCCCGAGCTTTTGTCCGCGACACGTCCGCGGACAAGCTCTCCCGTCGCGCTGTCCCCTGCGTCTTCCTTGGCTTTGTCCCGGACGCCCCTGGTTGGCAGTTCTACCACCCCACCTCGCGGCGTGTCCTGGCCTCTCAGGACGTCACTTTTGACGAGTCCGTCCCCTACTACCGCCTCTTCCCCTACCGCACTGCCCCGCTCCCCCCCCCGCCTCTCTTCCTCGCTCCAGGTGCTGAGGTACCAGACCCCCTCCCCCCTCAGGGTGCCGCTCCCTCAGGTGTGTCCCAGGTAGACCCGGGTGAGCCTGTCGAGGTAGCTGTTGACTCTCGTCCTGCTCGGGGTGCTGAGCCTGGGGGTGCTGCGTCTGGGGGTGCTGAGCCTGGGGGTGCTGCGTCTGGGGGTGCTGAGCCTGGGAGTGCTGAGCCTAGGGGTGCGGAGCCTGGGGGTGCTGAGCCAGGAGGTGCGGAGCCTGGAGGTGCTGAGCCTGGGGGTGCTGCGTCTGGGGGTGCTGAGCCTGAGCGTGCTACACCTGGAGGAGCCCTCTCCTCCCAGCAGCTGCAGGAGAGGTACCTCGAGTACTGCCGCCTCCGGAGAGGTGCTGCTGGAGCTCGTCCCGGTACTTCCCCTCCTACCCAGGAGCTCCCCCCCATTCAGCAGATCCGCGAGTGGTACACACGGCGCTGCAGTCTTCGGAGTGGTGCTCCTGGTGCTGCGGACCCTGGGGGTGGCGCTGCTGCTGGTGCTGAGGACCCGGACGTTGGAGCTGCTGCTGGTGCTGCGGACCCGCCTGGTGGAGCTGCTGCTGGTGCTGAGGACTCGGACGTTGGAGCTGCTGCTGGAGCTGAGGACCCGGGCGGTGGCGCTGCTGCTGGTACTGAGGACTCGGACGGTGGAGCTGCTGCTGGACCTGAGGACCCGAGCGGTGGCGCTGCTGCTGCTGCTGAGGACCCGGGCGTTGGAGCTACTACTGGTGCTGAGGACCCGGCTGGTGGAGCTGCTGCTGGTGCTGTTGACCCGGCCGCTGGAGTCTCCTCTGCTTCTGGAGACACTGCGCGGCCGCGACCGTACTTCGTACCGCTCCTTCAGCAGGTTCTTGGGCAGGCTCCTCCTCCTTGTCCTCCTCCCTCCGTAGAGTGTCCTCTGCCTGTCCAGTCGCAGTCACAGTTACCGCCTACCTCGCCTCTCCCTGCTCCCTCTCCTTACACTGGTCCCACAGGAGGTCTTACAGAGCGTCGTGAGCCTGAGTCTCGTCCTGCGTCGCCTGTTCGTCCTGCTCGCACTGGTAGTCGTGTCCGTCGTGAGCGTCCTCCTCCTGTCCCAGGCACTCACTACATGACTCTGCGTCCCTCTACTGCTCCTCAGCGTGTCCCTCTACCGTCTCCTCCCGCGTCTTCTTTGCCTCACGTTCCGGACCCTGAGTCTGACCGGTACCGTGCTGAGCACCCTACTGTCACGCGTCTCCTCGCTACTGTTGTCACTGACCCTACCTTTGAGTCCTCGACTGCGTCTGCTCTGGTCGCTGAGTTGGTTGACTTTGCTGCTGCCTGTCGTCTAGACTACGCTGCTAGCCTTGTTGTTGAGTCTGAGTCTAAGTCTGTCTGTCCTCCGTCCGTCGGGGGTGAGTGTGCTCTTGGCACGGACGTCCTTGAGGACAGACAGGAGGAGTTCCAGTGTCTTGCTGCTGCTTTGCCCCGTCTCGTGTCCCTGCTAGTTGCCCCTGAGGGAGACCCGGATGCACCAGACATCCCGACCCCACGCACTTACGCTGAGGCGATGGCGGGTCCCTACTCCTCTCAGTGGCAGACAGCCATGGACGCCGAGATGGCTTCCTGGAAGTCCACACGCACCTACGTCGACGAGGTTCCCCCTCCTGGGGCGAACATCGTCAGTGGCATGTGGATTTTCAGGGTGAAGCGGCCGCCGGGTTCTCCGCCTGTCTTCAAGGCGCGTTACGTGGCTCGAGGCTTCAGTCAGCGAGAGGGAGTTGACTTCTTCCAGACCTTCTCCCCCACCCCGAAGATGACTACTCTTCGGGTGCTGCTGCACATAGCCGCTTAGCGCGACTACGAGCTTCACTCACTTGACTTCAGCACTGCTTTCTTGCAGGGCAGCCTGCACGAGGAGATCTGGCTGCGCCGCCCACCTGGCTTCACTGGGTCGTTTCCTCCTGGTACCCAGTGGAGGCTTCAGCGGCCGGTCTACGGTCTCCGCCAGGCTCCGCGTGAGTGGCACGACACACTGAGGACTACACTTGCGGCTCTTGGGTTCGCGCCTTCTACAGCTGACCCGTCGCTGTTCCTGCGCACCGACACTTCGCTGCCGCCGTTCTACATCCTCGTGTACGTCGACGACTTGGTCTTTGCCACTGCTGACACTGCAGGACTCGCCCACGTGAAGTCGGAGCTGCAGAGGAGACACACGTGCACAGACCTGGGTGAGCTGACAAGCTATCTTGGCTTGCGGATCACCCGGGACAGAGCACGGCGCACCATCACCTTGACTCAGTCACACATGGTGCAGCAGGTTCTCCAGCGCTTTGGCTTCACGTACTCCTCGCCTCAGTCCACTCCTCTGCCTACCGGTCACTCGCTCTCAGCTCTGCCTTCGGATGAGTCCGTAGAGCCGAGTGGCCCGTATCCAGAGCTTGTGGGCTGCCTCATGTACCTGATGACCTGCACTCGACCTGACCTTGCATACCCTCTTAGCATCCTTGCACGCTATGTCACAGGAAGGAGCACATGGATGCCGCTAAGAAGGTGTTGCGCTACTTGTGCAGTACGTCGGGCATGGGGCTTGTGCTTGGAGGGCGAGACCGAGTTGTGCTCACAGGGCACTCAGACGCTTCTTGGGCAGACGACCAGGCCACTCAGCGGTCGTCTCAGGGTTACACCTTCAGCCTTGGCTCTGGCTCGGTCTCTTGGCGCTCTACGCGCTCTTCTTCTGTTCTCGGCTCCAGTTGCGAGGCTGAGATCTACGCTACAGCCATGGCTGCCCAGGAGCTACGCTGGCTGACCTACCTGCTGACTGACCTCGGAGAGCCGCCTCGTTCTCCTCCAGTACTGTACGTCGACAACAAGGCTGCCATTGCCTTGTGTGAGGAGCACAGACTGGAGCACAGAACGAAGCACATCGCCCTGCGGTACTTCCTTGCTCGAGAGCTGCAGCAGCGCGGTCAGCTTTGTATTCGCTACGTGGCCACTGAGGCCAACACTGCTGATGTGTTCACCAAGGCGCTTCAGCCTCGTGACCATCAGCGCTTCTGCACTCTACTAGGCCTTGTGCCTACTGGACCTCACTTGCTTACCTCTTGACTTTGCTTGTACTGTGATCACTATATATTTCTATACCTGCATGTTTACTCTTGCTAGGTTGTGATCACTGTATCTCATGCTCTGTTATAAACCTGCATGTGAACTGGTCTTGTGACCACTAGCTTGTGCTCGGAATTTGTGTGGTATCCTTGAGATCCACCCTGAGCTTGTTGTTGCCTTGCTTTGCCTTGACTGGTCTTGTGACCCCTAGGTCTCCCCCACTTTGCCTATGGGGGTGTGTCAAACATTATATATGTTGCGTTTGTTAGGCTACAGTGGGTTAGCCTATATGGGGTACACAATTCTAGGGTTTGCCATTTTGTACTGATTTCTCTGTTAGTTCAACCATTCCAGTCCGTTCATTCTGACAACTTGCTCGGGGGGCTTGTAAACTGGGTGCAACTGTCCGGGACCAAAAGTTAGTGGTCAGACTTTTGTAAAATAAGCAGGTTAGATTCGCGCGCAGGAGTGTCAGAATCCCAGTCACTAACCACTGGGATAAAAGGGCTTGTTTACATAGCGGGTGAGTGCGCCCATAACCCTCCAGGCCAACGTGCCTGTAACCCTTCCCTAGGATCATCGGGGATCACCAGTGGACCTCTGACACCCCCCCGCACTGGGATGCCCGAAGTGCACACACCGGGATTCGAACCCGAGACCTTCGCTCTGATACCATGTCAGAATCCCAGTCACTAACCACTGGGATAAAAGGGCTTGTTTACATAGCGGGTGAGTGCGCCCATAACCCCCCAGGCCAACGTGCATGTAACCCTTCCCTAGGATCATCGGGGATCACCAGTGGACCTCTGACAAGGAGGTGTGCACTTAAGTGCGTGTCTTTTGTAGTGTATTGCAAAACTCGTGTTTTACGTTAAGTTTTATTCATTTGAACCGAGGTCGACCTAGAAACGACTATATCGACTTTTGTGACCCGGGTCGCTGCTCCTCATCATGTGTATTGTTGCGAATGGTAAAATGAGAAAACTACTTTGCAGTACTACTAGTAGCAAGAACGAAGAATGCAGAAGCGGGTACGAAGGCGATAAGTCAAAGTAACAAGAAGAGTCGCGTACAATTAGGCGACATCTGGACCATCGGACCAGAAGTATTGGGCAGCTGCAGGAGCGAGGATTTTGGCGGGAACAGTCGTAACGCTCGTAGTTGAACGGTTGGATTTCGCAGCAATAAGGGAATATACCCCTTATAGTACATGGTTGGTCTAGGTCGTTTCATATTCCCCTCTACTCTTTAATTTATACGAATGCATTTGTATATTTTTATCATCTCAGCCATTTTAAATTCACTCTTACTTGAGGTTAAACTTCCTTTGCAATACACTCTTTGCGAACCTTCGAGGGCTGATTTTAGGCACGATCAATTTTCTGATCGCAACATGGCATGACTCAGGATTCCTTTCACACTGCCACCCCGAATCTTTGGCGAATTAAGGTGGCGTCCGGCACACGCTCACGCGTAAGGATTGCCGGAGGATCCGGAGGATCTGGCCGCTGAAGCTCAGAACAACACGGATGCGACAAACGAGGAGACGACAACAATTAGTACCATCGCACTCAAAGAACTGCTTCAGGGACTTTCAACTTCAAGACATTGCAGAATGGCGACGCGGGAACGTCTTTCCAACCCTCTCAACCGGCCCCAAATGTCCGTGATACCGCTGCGCACACCTTCTCCCTCGAAACAAATGGTTCAGCACCCAAGACTATGTCAGAGGTCCACTGGAGATCCCCGATTGATCCTAGCGAAGGGTTTCAGGCACGCTGGCCTCGGGGGTTATGGACGCACTCACCCGCTACACAAACAAGCCCTTTTATCCCAGTGGTTAGTGGCTGGAATTCTGACATGTTATCAGAGCAACGTCTCAAGTTCGAATCCAATTGTGTGCACCTCGGGCATCCCAGTACGGGGGGGTATTAGAGGTCCACTGGAGATCCCCGATTGATCCTAGGGAAGGGTTACATGCATGTTGGCCTGTGGGGTTATGGGCGCATCCACCCGTTACACAAACAAGCCCTTTTATTCCAGTGGTTAGTGGTTGGGATTCTGACAGACTCCCCATACCAGTGATGAAGCTCAATCAAGATTTTTTTACAAAATTAAAATTAAATATAAGTGCATGCTTTGACACCATAGATTTTTATACATGGAGCTTCAAGCTGGAGTTGCTGCCGTAGAATGCGCAGATATTCCATTATTTCGACGGGAGTTATGCGGGACCCACGGCCGACACCGATTATGCTAGAGCGCTATATTATAGTGAATCGCTCATGGCGTACGGCATGCTTCTCCGCAACATGTCGTCGGCAGAGCAGCTAAGAATTTATTCCTATAAAACCACACATGCTCTAGCACTTGAAGCCTGGCGACACCTTAATGGGTTGTATCAACCCAAAGACTTGGTGTCATCATGCTGTCTGCTCCAGCAGCTACTGGAGACAAAAATGACACTAAGGGAAAAGGTCAACAGTTATATTAATGATTGCTAGAGCCTACGTGATCAAATCGCGAAACCGGGGAACTTGATTTCAGAGGAGATTCTCATGAACATCATGCTCGCAGGGCTCGGCCCAGAATGTCAAGCCTGCATGGCGCTCTTCCGGCAACGAGGGCTGTCTTGGTAGCCGCCATATGCGCCGCCCTTCTCGTCGAACAAAGGGATATGGACCAGCAGCGACCAGCGCCGCGACGAGGACGGGAACAAATCGCGTCTACGCCGACAACAAGGAAGAACGACGACCACGATGCGTCTACTGCAAAATATGAAGAAATTTCGGGCATCTTGCCGAGCAATGCAAGTTCTGCTCCAGCCCTCGCCAGTTCAATCCGAGCACTTGGGCTGGCCATCAAGATGCTAGGCAGGACTGCGTCAAGGCCAGGGGTATCAACCCCCACCGCGCAACCTCAACATACAGGCTCAGCACCAGCAATAGCAGCCGTCGCAACCCGGACCCGTGCGCAATGTCATCAGCAACATGACTATGATCCATACGCGCGGGACCCGTCGTCGCGGTGTGCATATGCCATCTCTGGAGCTGCAGATTTATTCATTTCTATATTCTAATTGCATTTATGGGCTTATTTTTTGGTTCATTGCTTTTCTATAGTTTTAATAATTATAGCACCGAATAGGCTTGAGTGCACCAAATTCGGAATCATTTTGGTTATTCACCGTGTGACTTTGCATGTGCGAGATTTCACGACGAATAACTTTACCAATTCTGGTTCCCGGTGCTTGAAACATTCTCGTAACATCCTAGTTACCTGCCTTGTGACGCGACTATTTATAAGTTCTTGATCCTCACACTTGGTATACATAGCCCGTTCCAACTTCAGGCTTCTCGCTTGCTAAAAACCAGTCTTACAAATACTGTAGGGTTGATGAAGGTTACGCCGATTCGAGTACGTAAAAACTAGTTCTGCGTTCGACTTTTGATTTCCCTTGATGGTTAACAAAGTAGGCATGGGGGGCACAGTAGACAACGTTTTACAAGAAGTCACGAGCCTCCATGCCGAGCAGGAGCAGACACTTGCGGCGGTCCAGTGACTTGAAACCTTAATCACAAACCAGTCAGCAGCCGCGTCAACAATAGCAGCGACACCGACAAATGTACCTGCAACAGCAGCAACAATTCTAGTGAATCTCAAAGCAGCGAAGCCGACGCTACCGGAGGCATTTGATCGTAGCGTAAAAGGGTTGAAGCTGTGCTTGTGATCTACTTCGAGGACGTTGGATGTATGAACCCGAACCACAACGCAATGCACATACCGCTTGCAGCGACAATGTTACGAGGCCTAACATTAGAGTGTGATTTTCAAGAACAACAGTATCGTCCAAGGCGAAGGGACTTGGGCGCCGTTTCGAGGAACACGGGTCTGATACTTCATATATGGTGCACAAAAATTGTCAGAGGTCCACTGGTGATCCCCGATTGATCCTAGGGAAGGGTTACAGGCACGGCGGCCTGGGGGGTTATGGGCGCACTCACCCGCTACACAAACAAGCCCTTTTATCCCAGTGGTTAGTGGCTGGGATTCTGACATGTTATCAGAGCGAAGGTCTCGGGTTCGAATCCCGGTGTGTGCACCTCGGGCATCCCAGTGCGGGGGGGTGTCAGAGGTCCACTGGTGATCCCCGATTGATCCTAGGGAAGGGTTACAGGCACGGCGGCCTGGGGGGTTATGGGCGCACTCACCCGCTACACAAACAAGCCCTTTTATCCCAGTGGTTAGTGGCTGGGATTCTGACAAAAATATCAACCAACGACGATAGTTCGCGAATGTAGTACAGTACACGCAACAGATGGAGATGTACAATCGTACATCGCTGTACTAAATTCGCATACAAATTGTCGTGATGAATTACAACAGCTACAAGGACGTAGTCAGTGCAGCTAAACAGTTCAATTTACTAAACAGTAATAACCATAGGACCCGACGCAACCAGCTGAACAGGAATATCGACGAGGAGCGATCGACACCCCCCACGACTGCCGGCCAGATGGATATTGACAAGGTCAATTCCAAACCGCGGTCGGCAAAA
This sequence comes from Closterium sp. Yama58-4, assembly GCA_947470075.1. Classification (NCBI taxonomy): domain Eukaryota; kingdom Viridiplantae; phylum Streptophyta; class Zygnematophyceae; order Desmidiales; family Closteriaceae; genus Closterium; species Closterium sp. Yama58-4. The sequence goes on along the minus strand of CANIUD010000358.1, from coordinate 216,526 downwards.
ACCGAGATGTGCGAATTGTACGGCGCAACAGGGCATTGGACCTTGGCATGTTGGAACGGAAAAGGCATGTACAGGGCAGGAACAGTGGAACACCAACGAGATTAAAAAGAAAAATATATAAAAGAATCTATGTAGTAGGTGCGGATCAGGCTAGCGACGAGAAAAAGATCCCCGAAAAGCAAAGGTGCGACAATGTGGCGACTTCGGAGAGGGCGCAAAAAAGGGGAAAATAATGTCGTGAATTTAAACGTCACGACAGGCCAACACCAGGGGAAATCGCTGAGACAAAAGGAAATTCCACAAAACAAGACCCCGCCCCGACGGGGAAACTCCAGCCGTACACCTCGACAAGTAAGAATTTGTTACAGTGATCATGTAACCAAGAATATTACTTCTCTTGGTTTCAAAGCCTTTGAAAAACCGTAGGGAGAGTTGGAGGCTAAGGAAGAGCGCTTAGATATTGTACCAAGAACCAACTCTGGAGCGTTGAGAAGAGTCGAGCGTTCTGAGGAGTTAATATTTTTTCATAGCAGGATCGTGTTTGCGAAAAGTCGCTCTACATTGGGAGTTGGACCACGTGGGAAGGCACGGGTGGTACGAGTGATCGTAGGGTTCCTTGTGTGTTCTCTAGCACTTGCGTATTCACAAAGCAAAAAGGCAAGTGTTCCACTATGGAAAAGTTGAGAACAACACCAATAACATCGCTGTCAAGATGGAAGGCTCCGCCCTCGCTTGGGCGCAGGCGTTCTCAGCGACAACATCGTTAATTCAACGAAGTGGTCGTTGAATTGGTTCTTGGGTTTAGACGACAAAGATCGTCGATCAGCATGTCCTCTGAAATGAGGGGTGGTTTTTTATGATTGCGTCCTCCATTCGGCCAGCCCATTGACGAGCTCTGGTCGATGGGTGTCATTCGACGAGCTCGTCCTCTGATCTACTAGTGAGTCGCGTGATCCCTGACAAACGGGGTGCTTTTCGAGGAGCCCCGTTCTCTGATTGAAAGGTGCTATTCGGCGCGTCTCCCACAACTTCCCAAAGTCGCCGCAACCAAAGTACAGAAAGCATACGAACTCCAATGTCCGTAACTTTCTTGTTCTTGCTCCGATCGCGACGATTCTTGGCTCGTCGGAAAGCTCTCGAGCAGAGGAAAAAAAATCAGATATCTGCTCAGGCCAAATAACATTCACACACACTCAGAAAATCCAAACCGCACAAAACACAAATTCTTGCACACGCTCACACCACGCATGCAACGCACGAACATATGATGGGAGGCAGACAGACGTGAATGCGAATGATAGCATCACACAACAAACTCCCCCTCTGGCTGCCAACCATCATCCCATAGGCCATAGCTCAAGCATGCACTCTCAATGCACACTCATTCCAGCAAGTTTCATGCCCTTCCAATGCTCAGGTTCTGCCAGGCGCTTGGTGAGAATGTCAGCCGCCTGCTGCTGGGTCTTCACAAGCTCCAGTCGCACCTCCTTATCCAGGAGCCTCCTCGTCCAATGCCACTTAGGCCT